>CAXHUL010000336.1:0-15537 GCA_964019695.1 Loripinus fragilis | reverse complement strand
AAACCAGCAAAGGGGCCAATGTGCGTCCACTGAAATTTCGGGTCTGTCTATTATGGGCACAGTTTTCGCTAGGCTCTCAATGGTTTACATGTTCTTAGGGCATATGCCTTTATCGGGATAGAAGCTTTGTTGAACCACAAATTTCACAATTTGTAAATTACACACTGTGAAAGATTGGTACCAATTCCTCACAGCGCGTGAAAAAATTGATACCAATACGACACGTATTCCGTACCAATATCTCACACTTAGTGAAAAATTCGCACGAATTCAAATTATATGCATGCGCATCTTCACATTGATAGAAAAATTAGTAAGTGAGTATGATCAGGAAATACCACAATCACAAACTGCAGACTACCCCGTGGCACCGCGAGGAAGAGCCGCTCAAACATAACGAGACACCAGGAAGACAAATTAAGCAAAGCAATCAGCTCTCTTCCCCATCAAGATGATTGCAATACTAGAATGGACATAAAGTAACGTACAACAAAACATAGAACAATTACAGACTCCCACAATGGGAGTAACAATAAACAAAAAGTCATCGACAACAGAACAGAACCACCAAATCTGCTGCATTTTGCATTCACATGTCAGGCATGATTTTGTAAACCTGGGCGTAAATTAAAACAGTTAACAGATACATTTCATAAGTTTTATGGTTGAAAAGTTCAAACAATTGATGCATTATGAGTCAAGTCGCCATAAAACGTTTCTTTGGAGATCATGCTCCAGATCCGCCAGCTTGCGTCCATATAGATACAGACACAAACACTAGTCCTTTAATTTTGGATAGAGCACCTTGAACTAGAAACAGATTTCTCTCAGATATATCTTTGGATGGTGGATCCCTTTTTGAGCTCACGTTGTGGTCATAGGATGTCCCTCGTTCGTCTGTCCGTCAACAAACTCCTCCTCCTAAACCATGTTAACAACTAGGCGGAATTCACCAACCTTCACAGGAATGCTCATTATGCGGTCCCCTTTCAAAGTTATTCAAAGATTTCCACTCCATGTAGAAATCTGGTTGCCACGACAACCAAAAGAAAAGTCTTGGCAAAAAATTCTGGTCAGTCAAAATAATTATACACATTTAATAGCTTATTCCAGTTTCTTTGTTTTGAGGTAAAAAGGGGCATAGTTATATGCTGGTACACTTGTATGCGGACACAATGCTTTTTAATGATTGATGGGCCTTGTAACTCAGAGAGACTGAGGGAGCGTTTATACAAAAAAACAAACATATGGAATCGTTACCTTACTAGTCTCGGAGCCAGATGGGCCTACCATGCACCCCCTCAGGATCCATTGCCATTATATTTTTTTACATTTATTAGGGTCTACATAAAAGATCTAGACATGTTCCCCTAAAATAAAGTGTCACGATCAACGTTTTTTGAGCTATATCATAAGGTACCGACAACAAATTGGCGATTATTGTTTCCGCCAAGTACCAATGAGTTATGCTTTTGTCACACCTTATTATAAGCTGAAACATCAACTACCTTGGTGTCTATGGATAGCTTATTTAAATAAAAATATAATATGACCAAAATTGGGGCCTTTTGGTGCAATTGTAAAGTATTACAGCTAATATTCTTTGCCCTACCCCCTAAAATTTCACATTTTATTTTACAAAAATGTTCTTTTAACTCTTACAACATAAAAATATCCTCTCAGGATCCATTGCCATTGTATTTTTTACATTTATCGTGGTCTAAATAAAAGATCTAAACATGTTTCCAAAATATAAAGTGTCACGATCAATGTTTTTAAAGCTATATCATAAGGTACTGACAAAAATCGGTGATTATTGTTTCAGCCAAATACCAATGACTTATGCTCTTGCCATACCTTAATCATAGCAGAAACTTAGGCAACCTTGGTGTCTATGAATAGCTTATTTCAATAGCCATATACTATGAATAACATGTATGCCTTTTAATACAATTGTAAAGTATTAGAGGTAATATTCATTGCCCTACCCCCTAAAATTTAACATTTTTTTTTACAAAAAATGTCTTCAAACTCTTACAACATGAAAACAAATACATCTTTTCTGATAAAAAAATAACTGTATCAAAAGGTGCTTAAGCACTGGATAAAATGTAAAGTTCTTTTTGGCGTTATTATAAGCTTTTATTCAAGTCAAAAGAACATATTTTGAAATCATGCAAGAACAGTTAGCTGTTTATGCGCCATTTGCCGCGCTTGCAATAACATCTTCAGTCACTTCAGTCATCATCAGAAATGCACTCATCAATGTCACTGTCTGTAGAATAGTCTACAATTTCACTCTTCATCCTCCTCATTCTCATTATCTGACACACCAACCTCCTGCTCTAGGACATTCATTTACAACTTGGGGAGTGCCATTGCTGGATCATACCAATTATGTTCTTAAAAGGGTATCCTTTTGAATCAAAGACTGCACTAAAGAACTGAAACTAGAGTGTGCATATTTCCTGGGCCAGACTAGCTAGTTTCTGCCATTTAGGCTTCATCAGTGACCCTCTAATAGTTTCAAAGTTCCACAATGAAACCCATGATCCCAAAGGACAAGAAAATAAAATCTACACTATAGTGAAGGGCAGGGAGACGTTCTACCGCTGCCACACAGTCCCAGTCACCAGCTGTAGTGAAGTCAAATATGTTCTTAAAAGGGTATCCCTTTGAATCAAAGACTGCACTAAAGAACTGAAACTAGAGTGTGCATATTTCCTGGATGTACCATTTTTGAGCTAACCATGGATGACCTTCCCATGGTTTTGGAACCTCTCACATTAGAACATTTGCAGTCTTCCAAATCCTGGTCTGATAATTTGCTCATACAACATGTTCCATAAGGTATGCTAATCGCAACAGATCCATGGTACTTGACTTCAGACTTTTCACACTTTGTCTCCATCATATTTGGAATGAAGCATGAGAAGGCGAACTATCAAACTTTGCCTTCCCATACACTGCACAGATGAACTTTTCACAACCATCAAGAAGATTATCTTCTACTTTCCAGTCATCTCCTAACCCTCTAAGAGTATCACAGTATGTTGGTGATTTCAACCGCAGCTTCAGAGGTGTGCCCTTGCCAATGACTTTAAAGGAGCTAACCGAATGATATGTCAGTGCATGTAATTCATGCATTGCCTCATTTCATGTGTGTATTGATGAGATAGTCTGGTGATATTGATGAGGGGTTACTTGTTACCATGACCTGTAACAAACAGAATGGTTGTTGCTATATTCCTGGCATGACACAAAAAAATCAAGAAGATATCACTATCAGTGCTTCAGTCTCTAGCATACTGATATCCTTGTTTGGCAGCATAATTCCAGTATCTGTTTTCTGTTGGTTAGACTTAAGTTCTGAAATAGTAAACTGTCCCTCTTGTTCTGAAGATATCTGAAAAGCATCACATTCTTTGCCCAGAATAACTATTTGCTCCTCAATCACCATCTCAGACCAGCATATGTGCATTAATTTTACAAGCTGCTGCTTATTCTCCTCATTACATAGAAAATTCTTCAAATTCTGAGGCTTTTTTTTTATTTTAAGCCCTTACACTATCAGTTTGTTTGAGGACCCTCTTCACTTTCTTTACAGAGCTTTAACAGAACTGGGTGAATACATATCAGTACTCACTAGTACATCACCACTTTTTACAGCTTCTCAGCAATCTGCTTAAGATTGTCTGAGATCTCTTTCAAATAAATGTTAATGAAAACATTAGAAATAAGAGAAAATTCTGAGAAAAACTAATGGGGGTATACCTACAAAATTGATTATAACTCAGCTAATAATTTCCCTAGATTTCCAAACAAGGTACCACATTGATATTAAGATGCAATCCATTTACCCAGTGGTTCAACATGCAAATAGTTAGCTTTAATTATCCATACCTATAAATAAAAACATTAGATATTATATAAAATGGTAGAAAAATTAAGAGGGTATCCCTACAAAGATACTCGTATCAAAGCTGCTAGTTGCCCTGAGTTACCAAGCTTGGTTCTGAATTGGTGCTAAGACATATTCCTTTTATCCATTGGTTCAAATGAGAGTAATCTCATATTGATATTCATGATTATTAAAGAGAACATTAGAAATCATAGTAAAGGCGCAGAAAAATTAAGGGGGTATACCTACAGAATTACTAATATCTCAGCTGCCAATTGCTATAGAGAAGCAAACATGGTACCAAAATAATGCTAAAGCCTAAATCATATTTTCTCTATTTGAAATATCTGAATTGCAAGATTACCAATATTAATAAAAAATATTAGAAATGAGAGAAAAAATGTTGAAACTTTTATAGCAGTGTACCCACAAAATAACCTATAAATCAGCTGCTGTAATTCTTAGACTTCTAAAAATGCCTAAATGATTCCAGTCTGCTAACCAAAATGGCAACCAGAGCTCTAGATAAGAAATATTGTAAACAACATCTCCTCCTGAACTACTTGTCCAAATTGGAAATAATTTCATACAATTTTAATGGCATTCCTCATAAGTAAGAAAGACAGCAAGGATCAGGAATCGATACAATCAAGTACCACACCTGTCCCAGGATACCAAAATGGGAAAATATCAAAATCACAATAAACATCACAAACAAGAGCTAAGAGGTCAGCCCTTTCCCTTCAGGTGAACACAAGGCAGCAATGAACAGACGCGAAAGCATAGCAAACACAAGACATAAATAACACAAATGATCCACAAAAGAAGTAAGCCCTTGAAACGGTCAGTAAAAAACTTTTAACTGGAGGGCTTAAACCGGTTTGACCGCGTGCCAACCTCACCCTTATTTAAGATGTGGATCAAAACATATAGAAGTTTGGTTTGCATGAATGACCCCTAACTTATCCATGCATTATCTCCTAGTACATATAAAAGTAAGTAAGGTTGCAAAGATCAGGAATCGATACAATCAAGTACCACACCTGACCCAGGATACCAATGGGAAAGTGACAAACTCACAGAAGACACCACAAACGAGAGCCAAGAGGTCAGCCCTTTCCCAGCAGGTGACCACGAAGCACATATAAACAGACGCTCACAAAACATAGCAAACACAAGACAGAACAAAAACATAAAAGATCCACAAAAGAAGTACCGCCTTGGAACGGTCAGTAAAATATTTTACTGGAGGGCTTAAACCGGTTTAACGGCGCCAACCTCACCCTTAATTCAGATATGGATCAAGACACATAGATATTTGGAATGCATGAAAGACCCCTAACTTATCAATGCACCATCTCCTAAAACATATAAATCAAGATATAACAAGGAGATAAAGCAAGGATAAGGACTCAACAGTAAATTAAACTGAATACCGGAGCAAAAGAAATCCAACAGGTAAACCCCGGTGGGCCCGACAAACAGCCAAAGCATCAGGCCCCTACCATCTCATCAATAGATAAGTCTTTAAGTCGGAACCATCATAGAGTCTGAAGTCCGACCCACCGGCGTGCAATTAAAGAGGAAAGCAAAGTTGCCAACTGTGATTGGGTTGACTACCAAGCATGCAGTCTGTTGCAATACATTAATGTTATAGCCAATCTTTTTATAATGGGAAATTATTTTAATGAACTGCGCTGAAAAATTATTAGAGCCAACAATCTTCTTCAACTTATACACCAAGTCACCATAGAAATCAGATTCCGAAAGTCCTTGGCGCAAGAGAGATTTAAGTCCAACTTGGAATTTAGAAATCAAATCAAAGTATCGTCTATAAAATTTTGAAAATGTTTTGCGAAGTTTATGATACCGATAGCCCTGTTTAAGAAGTTTCTGAGTTAACAATTTATTGCGAGTGTTGAAGTCAGTAACATAGCTAGATGCTCTAGCAAAACGAATGAGTTGAGAGATATAGACTCCATAGGATGTAGAACGAGGAACATCACCATCTAAAAATGGGAAATTGACAATTTCAAAATCAAAGTCGTCACGTTTATCATAAATTTTGGTAGAAACAATACCATTAGAAATTGACAAATGCAAATCAAGATATAGAAAAGGAGATAAAGCAAAGACAAGGACGCAAAAGTACATAAAACTGAATACTGGAGCAAAAGAAATCCAACAGGTAAACCCTGGTGGGCCTGACAACAGCCAAAGCATCAGGCCCCTACCATCTCATCATAAGATAAGTCTTTAAGTTGGAACCATCATGGAGTCTGAAGTCCGACCTACTGGCATGCAATTAAAGAGAATTAAAAAGGCCTTCTACCAAAACTATCCAACCAGAGCTAAAAATAGAACTCTTTACACAATATCTGATCCATTGATTCAGATTCATAATTACAAAAAAATGCTTCTGATTGATCTATGTTCCTCATATTGCTCAAAATCATTCAACTATGCCTAACAAAAGTGCCTCCACGGATGCGATTGCCCTCTGGCTTAACACTATTTGGGAATTCCCCCTTTCTGGACATTTTTTCCCATTCATCCCATATAAACTAATTCCCAAACGATTGGAAGGTTAGCTCAAAAATGGTTCACCGCTTTGGTATGATCCAGCAATGCCACTCCCCAAGTTGTAAATGAATGTCCTAGAGCAGGAGGTTGGTGTGTCAGATAATGAGAATGAGGAGGATTAAGAGTGAAATTGTAGAATATTCTACAGACAGTGACATTGATGAGTGCATTTCTGATGATGACTGAAGTGGCTGACGATGTTATTGCAAGCGCGGCAAATGGCGTATCAACAGCTAACTGTTCTTGCATGATTTCAAAATATGTTATTTTGGCTTGAATAAAAGCTAATGATAATGCCAAAAACAACTTTACATTTTATTCACTGCTTCAGCACCTTTCAATACAGTTATTTTTTTTTCAGAAAAGATGTATTTGTTTTATGTTGTAAGAGTTTGAAGACATTTTTGAAAAAAAAAAAAAAGTTAAATTTTTTGGGGTAGGGCAAGATATTACCCTTATACTTAACAATTGAATTATAAGGCACAAATGTTAGTCATACTATATGGCTATTGAAATAAGTTATCCATAGACACCAAGGTTGCCTAGGTTTCTGCTATGATTAAGGTGTGGCAAGAGCATAAGTCATTGGTACTTGGCCGAAACAATGACCACCGATTTTTGTCTGTACCTTATGATATAGCTCCATAAACATTGATCGTGAAACTTTATATTTTGGAAAAATGTTTAGTTCTTTTTCTTTAGACCGCGATAAATGTAAAAAATACAATGACAATGGATCCTGAGAGGGTGTCTTCATGTTGTAAGAGTTTAAAGAACATTTTTGAAAAATAAAATGTGAAATTTTAGGGGGTAGGGCAAAGAATATTAGCTATAATACTTTACAATTGCACCAAAAGGCCCAAATTTTGGTCATATTATATGGCTATATAAATCAGCTGTCCATAGACACCAAGATAGTTTATGTTTCAGCTTATAATAAGGTGTGGCAAAAGCATAAGTCATTGGTACTTGGCCGAAACAATAATCACCAATTTGTTGTCAGTACCTTATGATATAGCTCAAAAAAACGTTGACCGTGACATTTTATGTTTGAGGAACATGTCTAGATCTTTTATGTAGACCCTAATAAATGTAAAAAATATAATGGCAATGGATTCTGAGGGGGTGCATGGTAGGCCCATCTGGCTTCCAGACTATACCTTTTTCATGCACCAAGCCAAAATCCAAATGTAGAGAAAGCTGCAAATTTAAGGTTTTACCAGCGATTTTAAAAGCACTCTTTTAAAAGCGCTGGAAAAAATTATTTTCAATTATAGTACTGCCGCATTAATAAGAAACGCGAAAATTCGACTTTAAATGCATCTTTTCACGTTATTTTCTCTTGAACTTTTCCATATGCGTGTAGAAAAAGGTGCAGTATTTTTTGACAAAATTTTCAAACTGACGTTTTTGCTGTGTTTTTCTGTAATTAGATGGAATTTTTGGCATATTTTTGGTTCTTTTCAATGGGGGAGTATTACTGTTAGTAGAATGGACATAAGCTGACCCAGTTTATTAATAATATGCAACGGTTGACTAAATAAGTTGATGTCGTTTCAGGTCAGTGATCGCCGTGTAGGTTATATACTGAACACAAGTGAAAACGCTACACCTGAATTGTTTGCCATTTGATGTGCAAAATGATGCAATCCAGTAAAGCAAATGAAGGTGTATCTGATTGTTCAAAGACTGGGTTATGCATAAAGTAAAATGTTTACGGATGTTGTCACGAGGAAACACTAGAAGGTGAGAACAAAGATCAGGAAACGATACAATCAAGCACCACAACTGACCCAGGGTACCAATGGGAAAGTGGCAGCTTCATAATTAGACATCACAAACGAGAGCCAAGAGGTCAGTCCTTTTCCAGCAGGTGACCACAAGGCATCAGTAAACAGACGCGCACGAAAGCATAGCAAAACAAGACAGAAAAAAGTGTCATTTAAATGTGACAGGGGTACAATTTTTCAGGTTACAAATTTGAACAGAAATCTCGCACAGTTTAGGCCGTCAGAAATCCACTGCCAACCAGGTCCGACTGAACGAAATTGTAGTCTTAGACATGTGACAACCAAAAATGTGTTTTGATCGTTTAGACAAGCAACCTAAGAAAGTGGGTTTTTCATCAAATTGGCCAAGCTTGAAATTTTTATCACTGAAATCTCCAAAGGAAAATTAATGTGTTGTTGCATCTTAGTCTGAGCACATTACTGTTCGGGAAATGTTAGAAACAATTTGCTGATAGGTCTACCTGATTTGGCAAAAGAAAGAAAGCTATCGAAAATCATGATAAAATGAAGATTGCCAAATATTTGATTTCACCTATTTGATTTTGTCCAAGAGAGATATTTTACATTTTTTTACAAGTTTGATAAATTCGAAATTTATTTCTGAGCGTGTTTCAAGTGATAATACAGTTTTCTTGTGTATTGATGTAACACAAGTATGACGAATTCTGATAAGCATAACAATCTTTTTTGCGCGTGCGCAATTGCAAAATTTAGTGAATTAAGCTTTAACCACAAAAAGGAACATAACTCAGACATCAAACGAGACAAATTGGTGGAGCTTAGATAAAACGCTTGCTGGATGTCTTCAAAACATTATTAAGCTTTAGTAAATACTTTTCGTCCAATACTTTCTCCCAAACTATAAAATATTGTAACGTAGCGTTTTCACTTTTGTTCAGTATGGCATAAAGTGTATCGTTCAGTGTAAAGTGTATATAAAGTACTGCTGCATAAATTTTAATCGCGAATAAATGACTTTAGATGTACGTTTTCAATTTGCATCACATTGAGCATAATATAATCGTGAATCATGTCAGGCAGTATTTTGACAAAAGATATTGGCTCTTAATATGGCTAATTTTTGCTCAAATAATTCTGATGGTAGAATTTGTGCATTTTATTCCACTTATTTGACATTTGACAGGGATAATCCTGGGATAGGCTTAATCCATTTTGTTAGAAAACTATTATCTCTGCTAAAATGGACTTTAGTTTTAGCTGGGCCTCATATATAAGTTATTCCAATGCTCTAATATAGATATTATGGATTCTTGGGCCCATTAAATTTTGCAAAGGGCCAATATAGATTTCAAAAGGCCCATTAAAATTATGTGAATAGCATGTATTTGAATAGGATATGGACAATTGGCCCATTTCAAGGGCCGTCATCATTTTGGTCCAGGATTATCTCTGACTTGAGTGTTACCATTGAAAGAATTATGTAAACAGCTCAAATTAACTAATTACAGAAAATGAATGGTTGACTATAAAATTACATATGTAGTTGATAATGTTTAGGCCGTTTACCAATGTAAAAGTTGTTTCATAAAACTGTCCATAATAGCCACATCATGCTGTTTTAGTAGAATATGTCCTTTCAAACATAACAAACAGTATTTACACGGATCAAACTGATCGTATTGGATCAGTTGGATATGTGTCAACGCTGATTGAATCAATACTATCAACTGAATGGCAGTGCTTAAAAATAAAACTGACATGTACAAAGCAATCACAATTTTAAAATGTACGATGCTTTTGACACTTACCTGTAGAAATTTAAGTACAGATATTTAGGCCGTCACATGGCTGTTACACCGTTTAAATTCCCCCCGCTTTTCAGAATGCCTAAAATGTCGAAATTCCCAAGAGATTAGGGGTCGGGGCAGTGGTAGTAGATTCTTCAAACAGTTTTATTCTGACACTGCAGGATATTCTAAATCCAGATTTGAGCTTAATGTTCGGGTAAATGCAAGTAATAAAATATTATTCCAGATTTTCGCGTTTCTTATTATTGCGACAGGACTATAGTAACTTTCTTAACATTAGACCTATTCAAATATTAAAACTGCATCAGTTTACTATGGTGGCTGGTTTGTGTCATTTCGTTGTTTCGTCTTTTCGCCTGGCGTTATGGCGCGGCGAAAGGACGACACAACGAAAATCGCAAAGCGAATAAATGAAATAACGTCAGGCGAAAGGACGAAATAACGAAATCCGCCGTTCGAAAAGGCGACAAACAAGCGCGAAAAGAAGAAAAAAAAACGCCATGCGAAATAACACCATTTAAAACTATTATTTTCCGGAAGAGGCTATTTACAGTTGACTGTCAATAGCCAAAAAACGTTAAAATGGCTATTTACAGTTGACTGTCAATAGCCAAATAACGTTAAAATGGCTATTTACAGTTGACTGTCAATAGCCAAAAAAATGTTAAAGTGGTTATTTACAGTCAACTGTCATTAGCCAAAAAACGTTGAAATGGCTATTGACAGTCAACTGTAAATAGCATTTTAACGTTTTTTGGCTATTTACAGATAAATCAGATATTTTCATTGATGTTGACTTTATATTCGAACATTTGGTGGACAATTTCAAGTACAGATGAATATTAAAGTCAAATAAATGTGTTTCTTCCATAACTAGTGCATGCCGTAAATCGTATTTGAGCCTGGCATGTGATTTTTGGGTATTTGACGCATGCAAAAAAGTTAAGAAACACGCAGGCTTGTGCATCTACACAGACGCTCCTGGCGGCTCCATTGGCATCGCTGTTCGTACGCATAAGTAGAAAATGATTCATATAAGAGCCAAACATCTCAAAAAATGTACAAGTATGGATTTGCAGTCAGGTGAAAGGCAATTATTCTATGATTGTGAGATTTCCTGATCAAGATTATTGAGCTCAGATTTCTTACGTGTAACATATATTCCAAGGTTTCCTGATCAGACACCACATTCTGCGAAATCTGATTTGGATCTCGACTGTTTGTCTATATCCCATGGATGTATATATAGCTACTTTGACTTGTTTATAGCACAAGTTGTTTTTGTTTCTCGGAGTTACACGTGCATGTACGAGGTCTGATTATGTCTGAAATAAGCAACGCATTTGAACATTTTATTGTTTTATTAATGAAATCCAATTCACATTTTCTAAATAAAGGCGATTCATGTATATCAACTAACAGTACATGTATGTACATTTTAACCATTGTGCCAATTTATATAGCTCAGTTAATTCAACGCCTGGAAATTTAACATCGAAATAGCTCTCAGAGTTTCTCTAATCAGTTTCTAGTCATATGCCGTGGTTACTTAAGAGAAACATCTCAGTGATACGATTCATTTAAGTAACCATAGCATATGCTTTTTGCTGTCGTCTTCTCGCCAAAACCATTAAGCTTTAGTGAGAGGCGACAATTCGGTAAGCAAAAGTTATAGAACGACCAACTGTACTAATAAAACTATGCTGTTGCTGAAAAAGGAACGTCTCGATGAGACGGTTCCTCTGAGTAACTCCAGTATATCCTGTCGGCAGAGTTTGAGTCTGTATATGCATCGAATATGACACCATTGCAACGCAGAGTACATTGATACTGTAAACCAGCGTCCCGAAATCAACTTCCGCGATGTAGAATTTGCAATATGTAATCTCTCTGATACTGTATTTGCGGTTGATTATATTGGGGGGGGGGGGGTGTTCGAGGGACATCTGTGTTAAACGCTTAAGTTATTTGTGCACGGTCTTTAAATAACTTAAATGAGACAGCGGTACACTTGTAAGTTATTCTTGATTAGATCATTTTTATTGTAGATAGCTGTTCCAAGCTTTTTGAAACTCTGGTATCTTTTTTTTTCGAAAATAAAAGTAAATTGTAGAAAAACCTTTGATATGAGTTTAGACAATGTAGTAAAAATATGTCCAATAATTAGGCTAAGTCGTGAGAAAAACGGATTTTGTTGCATGCAGTCTCTTCTGGTGATAAGGTTTTCAAAACTATTGGACCTAGATCTGCTATGATGAAATGGTGGTCCTTATCTCGATCTACACTGCTAAATACTCCGATAGTATGCCTGAATGTATTTTTCGACTCATAATCACACGCTGGATAGGAGGCAATCGAAAACTCTAATACTGTCGAGGAACGTAGATAAAATTGTTAGAAAC
The DNA here is from genome assembly GCA_964019695.1 of Loripinus fragilis. NCBI lineage: Eukaryota > Metazoa > Mollusca > Bivalvia > Lucinida > Lucinidae > Loripinus > Loripinus fragilis. Next base: position 3,092 of record CAXHUL010000336.1, on the reverse strand, counting down.
AGTTTTCGATTGCCATTATCGTCTGACTGGCGACAAATAGCAATCGAAAACACTGTTTCTATCGAGTTTTGATCCCCGTTCGTCGATTGTTCAGAGCGTTTTTGATAGCCGCCTACGCGGTGTGATTTGCATGAAATCTTATTTTAAAACTCTACTCTCTTTATAGCAAGTTATTTTTCAATTAAAACCATAAAGACCAGTGTTTTATGAGGATTATGATAAGACAACAAGCCCCAGGGTTTATTTTCACACCTAACCATCGCATATCACCGCGTCTTTCTGGTAAACAGCCGAAGTCTATCGACTGTCACCAGCTTGAGATGGGTGAAGTGTACGAATATTTTACCTGTTAGAAAATTTCATTGATGGACATGGCGAAACTATGGCAGGAAACTCAGTCCGCATTTTCCATCTTTCAAGATTATTTTCCATCTTCCACCTTTAAAACTTATAGCTCATTCAGATATTGTAAAGCATTAGAAACACCCATGGATGTTGCATTAACAAGGGTTTTCAAATTTAATACCAGGCAGTGCGCACGTCAGCATCCAGAGTACCTGCTTGTGTCATATTTGATAACCTATGCAAACAGTTTGTGCCTCTGGATCAAACTTTTTGCCACAATGTGTTGAAGGCACCCCGAAAGTAATATAATCAGATGTTCCAAAGGACTAATATTTGGAGGGGGCGAGATATTGAGAGAAATCAATGGCCAGGATCATCGGACATCGATGGCCAAGATCAGTGCGAGCATATGCTCAATCTGGTCACGGTCATTGAGATCTTCTGAGTACATAGGGAAACAATGTTCAAGGCATCAACAATACGTCGTCGAAAATCATAAAAATACAAAACAATGAGTTTTCGGACAGACCGCGCAAGTGCACATTCTGCTCGAGGACCTTGCATATGGCCAATGATGACGCCGAAAGTAATAAAGTCTCCTCGCCTGAATAAAGGTTGTCACACCTCTTAATCACGCGTCAAGCACCACGGGAGTTATATTGCCTCCCGGTGAAGTACACTAATCCTGTTTATTGAGACAGATTAAGCTTTTGGGTGATACTTAAGTGAAAATAAAAATAGATTATATGAAAAGATTCTATTCCACTAATAAAAACTTCCAATATCACCTCCACCGCAACCCCCCCCCCCCCCCAAAAAAAAAAAAAAAATGAAAGTATCCGTTTATCTCGAAATTACAAACAATAGTCTCGAAAAATGTGCAAAATATGAAACCTGTGCATATTGCACAGGTTTCATTTCATATTTTGCACATTTTTGCACAGGTTTTATATTTTGCACATTTTTCGAGACTAAATGTTTTTAGCAAAGGCCTTTTGGAGTAAACCTTTTACAAAATATAAATAAATCTCAACAGGCCGAAAAGAAAATTAATAATGATAGAAGAAAAGAAAAAAAATTGGATGGCTGTCTCAATTAAGAGCATGTTAAATATATCACATGGATCCTCTCTGCGAGACATCCATACTTTGTATAAGGGAGTAGAGAAGGTTCTGGCGAGTCGTCGCATATGCCGACACGCCTTCGCTTTACAGGCTCGAAAATGCGTGAGGTATAAAAAACCAAATCCCTGTACTGGCCCTCGTACATAATTTTGCGGACTGGAACTAATTGCCAAACCCTTAGCTGTCTCATGACAACTTGCATGTACACAACATCAACAGGCAGTATAGATCAGAATCAGACAACTCCTATAGGAATTATCTGTTATTATCAGATCATGACTCACTCTTGTTTGATATATAATTAGTCAAAAGCAAACTATATAATTAGTCAAAAGAACGTTTACGATCATGAGTTTGATAAATAATTGAGTACACGGTAGACCCAGATGAGATGTCTATTAAAGTAAAGTATTATTAAATGCCAACACGGAGCCTATTTTGGATCCGTGATGCCAAATAGTTTCAGTCCAGATCTGGGCGGATATTTTTTAAACAAAAAATTTGTGAGAAAAGTTTCCAAGTCTTAAAATCACCAACAAAGACAAGGCTGCTCGTGTCACTCAGGAATTCTTCTTACTTTGCACTTAAAGTCATATCAAAATAATGATAGGAAACTCAATATTAACTGCTTACCACATCTTTGCAATTAGTACGTTAAATGTCTTGATTCTCTTTTTCCGCTAACGGAGTGGGAAGCCGCACCATCATGAAAACAAATGCTTCAACAAAAGCCAAAATAGGATTTCAGCTAAATAAAGTGATTAGTGAATAGATTTGATATAATAAATAATTTCCCCCTGTATCCCAAATGAATAACGACACTGACTGTCATTAGCCAAAAAACGTTAAAGTGGCTATTGACAGTCAACTGTAAATAGCCAAAAAACGTTAGAATGGCTATTGACAGTCAACTGTAAATAGCCAAAAAACGTTAAAATGGCTATTGACAGTTGACTGTAAATAGCCATTTTAACGTTTTTTGGCTAATTACAGTTGACTGTAAATAGCCACTTCGTTATTTTCCGTCTTTTCGCCTGGCGTCTTTTCGTTATTTCGTCTTTTCGCCTTGCGTCATTTCGTCCTTTCATTCTTTCGGCTGACGTTTTTCGTCTTTTCGCATGGCGTTTTTCGTCTTTTAGCCGCGCCATAACGTCAGGCGAAAAGACGAAACAGAGAAATACTGAAATGGCAAAAACCAGCCACCATAGTTTACACGCTTCAAACGTTACAACGCCTTTACCGGGTACATCCTATACGCAAAAAGGTTGTCATTATGTAAGTAAACGTTATACAACCAAATCAGGACCAATTAACAGGAAATGAAATTAAATTAAAGTTCAGACAACATATAAACGTTATTAGATTTGAACATGGATTTTTCGACATTTGACAATGGCATTCATCAAACAGCTGCGCCTACACATGTATGTATGTATTTATGCAGATATAAAATAACGAATGCAGGGCGGCAATAACAAAATACGGGCGCGCAAAGTGCAGTAGGTTATGTTATAGTTTGCGATTAACAAACTTATCCTAATCTCTTAATCATTTTAATCCGAACAAACTACGTCAAAAATTTAAAAGGAATGTTTTATACTCGGCACCGAAAAATGATACTTC
>CAXHUL010000335.1:91056-305812 GCA_964019695.1 Loripinus fragilis | reverse complement strand
GACAGCTGATGCTTTTCGTCACCGATGTAAACGAATGACGTCATATCAGATGACGTAACTATCGTACACACATGTTAAGTTTTTTCGGTTGTCACTATGTAAAAAACGAGATTCTTTCTAGTCTCTAAAATGTAGTTGTTTATTTTCAATTGGAGAACGGCCGCCATTTTGATTTTTTGAACGTCGTAACGTCTACATATACATACGCACGTCATAGTCTAAATGCGCGAAGAGAACTATAAGCTGGAAACGTATTTTTTTAAGGAAAACATAATTATAAATACTGAATAAGAATGAATAAAGAAGAAGTTGTAATTATAAGAATTGAAAGTTATTTTTCTGCGTTTCACTGAGGTATGAAATTTCGTTTAAATTGCATCAAATTAGATATAATTTTCCCGACATTTCATACCTCAGTGAAACGCAGAAAAATAACTATCAATTCTTAATTAACTTAACTGATTACAGCACATAACACACTTTCACACATCCAAATAATCACTGGTTTTACTGAATTACTAGATTCCACACAACCTGTTACCAAGGCTTGAAGCTGGCCAACCCACAAGAGAATATCGCACACAGAATCAAGAAGCATCTTTACAAGTCTGATGACTTAATTACTCTGGTGTTGACTTGGACCCAGTATAAACGGATTGGTCACTGGCGGAAATACAAAGTTATGTTGACAAGGCTTTATTTTAGCGCTATTTCAAAGTACTACAGCCAATAAAATTGTTTCTGAACATACACAAGATTATAAGTGGTTACTCCAGGTATATATGCAAAGCTGAAATATTACGAGTTACAGTAAAAAGAATTGAAATTTTCTCATCTTTTTATGTTGATTTACAATGATTTTTGGCTAAAAGTGCCGAAAAAAGCTAAAAAGGGTACCTAGGTTTCTTGCTGATGTTCATAAATACGGATAAACTTTCAATAAATATAACAATACAGTCGTAAAGATAGTATATTGAACCATTGCTTTTTGAAGAAAATTCAAAGATATGCAGAGAAATAACGGAGATATGATTATTTAATCTTCAACATATGTCAGTTTTGAAAGCTCATCCACCGTTGAGCCATTACAACACATTTACCTGTATGTAAGTGACCAGTCAGTGTTTATTGGGTCCGAGGTGTTAAGTATGGTGAGTTATTACCCTGTGTATTTGAAGCCCAGTGTTTGGATAGTTCTTATAACTGGATACACCAATGTTGTTGTTGTTTGTACTGGGATCCAGCCTATTCAGGCTCAACAGCTTATGCTGACTTGGGCAATATTTACAGTTTGTATTATAAACACAATTAAAAAGTAACCACAGTTCATAAAATTACAGCACTTTCACATTAAAAGCATATTTATAAAATAGTCTGTAGTCACGGTTAAAATTCCAGAGACAAAAGGGCCAAATGGGATGTTCATGTGGAAGAATCTTGATCCAGCGACTAACAGTTACAAGTAATCCTCTTCATATTGGCCACATCCAACGTTGGTAGTATTTGTAATAATAATTCAATAGTTATATCAGAGATGAGAATCTTCCTCTTTTTAGAGGATTTCCTCTTTTTTGACCAAAATTTGCGGACATAAATTGTTTCAGGTTTGACCCAATATGTTCAAATCTGTTGCATTTTGAAGGGGGTATATGGGGTTTCCTCTTTTTCGACAGGAATTCCTCTTTTTTTGAAAAAATCCTGTTCTCATCCCTGTTATATGTATATTTTACCTCAAGGATATATCTATTGAAATGTTAAGTTTATTTTGTATTACTATATCAAAAGCAGGCATAAAGGTTAAGTCTCAACTTTATACTTCATTGTTTGTAATTAGTATATATATGTATATCTAACTGCAGAGACTTATTTACTGTGTCTTACATAAGTTAGTGAGACAATAGTATATACATGTACAGGCATGCAACCAAAAGACTTCTAATCTGTATAATATATCTTAATATCAATGTTTATGCTTAGTATTTAGTTTGGAGACACAGCAATTCACTCCTACACTTATGGAGAGCATAACATAAGTTTCTCGACTAACGCTCAATGTTCATAACAGTCTCTTTGCCTAGCTTAAGTATGCCTCTAGCCCCATATACTGAACAATCGAGAATGATTTGCGTAGATTTCTCAGGGTCGCTAACGTATGAGCCAGCTATTATTTCTGAGTTTTCGAGGTACAGCATACCCTTAAGACACCCGATATAGTTTTGCCTTAAAAACTAAAGCTTACTGCACAATATTTTGACAGTTTTGTTTGTTCTGGGACAATTAAGTTAACATTACCTTTAACTGATAGTTTTTTTTATAACATTTATCTCACTTTTTTGTCTTTTCAGGTAATAAGCCACCTACAGTCCATTTTGAATTTTAAGGGTTTTGATAACCAAAAATTTTAGTGTAAAATTGTAAATATTTTCTTACCTATAATATTTAGCATATGTTTTGGGTGCTCATTTTGAGTACCCACAACATATGTTTTGGTTGAGAAATAAGGAAATTATTTTTCTGTTACACACTCTTAACTAAAGTCCTGTTAATAGAGCATCACTAATTTGAACAAGATGACCAATCTCTTAACTTTGAAGCATTGATTCATTTTTTGTACTTTCATTCAATTAATTGCGACAAAAAATTGTTTATGATAAATTATCTGCATCTATGGCTTACATTTTCAGGAAGGAGAAGTCAAAGACATTGAAGTGGATGGAAAACTGCTACAACTTGAAACAGTTAATCTGAAGCCATTAGTGTTCGGTAATTAGTTTGTTATTAAGACCAGTCCATGAGGTGGATTTATTCCTATTTGGGAATTGTCGCGAGAAAACCTGTCGTCGGGGTTTCTGACAAAGTGAGATTCAAACCAGTCTCCTGAGCTACAGAGACTAGCTGGAAATTTGACATTTTACTTGTAGCAAGTTTAGATATGATACTTTCCAAAAACCGAATAACAAAGGCGCTGATCAGTCTGCGCAGATGTGCAGTCTGGTCTGCGTCTGTGTTGTTCACAAACCTCCGAAGACAGGTTTTCTCGCGTTGAGGCCAATTTCATATTACTTCATTCTATATAGTATAACCTTAATTTTGTATACTAATGGATTCTCCCGTCTGGTTCAATACACCAAACTTAGGATTGTCCGTAATTAAGGCTAAAAAACCCAACATGTTTCCAAAGAAAGTCAGCCTCAAAATCCTGAATTAGAAGAATTATAATATTTATATTTTATTCATATGTATACAGTCTGTCTGAAGACAACTGACCAATTAAACTTGAAATTGCAAATATATAGTGGGCATACTACAAGTTTTAAGATTTGAGTTTCAAAAGTTCAGGATTTTGAAAAATTTGAACTTTCACCCATGTGTATTGTAGTTTATCATATGACGTCGCGTCTGGGAGTGAAATAACGCCATGCAATAAAATCGATTAACCACTAGTGGTTTATAGATTTTCAGGAAAAGTTATGACGTCCATAACAGGGTTGCGAAATTATGACATTTTTATGCCAGAAATGAAATTTCAAAGTAATCATAATGTCATATGATAAATAGAATGTAACATTCGTGCTCATGTATTATTGAATTTATTAAACTTGTTGCGAAAAAGAGATAAAATGCTCGGCAAGCCTCACATTTTATCTCTTTTCCCCAACTCGTTTAATAAATTCAATAAAACATGATCACTCATGTAAGATCCTCTATATCTTGAATTTATTTATTTGACAGAAGTGAAAAATTTTCTGAGTGAGGAGGAGTGTGAGCATCTCATCTCTGCAGCAAAGACAGAAGGCATGATTAACAGTGCCACAGAAAAAAACAGTGATAATAGGGATCCTAGAAATTTTGTTCTCATGGATGTTAATGAGGATAAACAACTTAGTATAGAGGAAGTGAGTTATGTTTTTTACCTAATTAGTGCACATGCTCTTCAGGAGACAAAAATATTTAAACATTGCACTTGTCCTGCAGGATGAGTGACTTACAGTTTTCATTTGTCCTGCAAACACATGCACTTGTCCTTTAAAAGTGTATACAATAAAGAACATAAGTAAGTAATATGTAATATGTAATGTGACTTTCTCGAGTAATTCTTCCCAAAGCACTCGTCCTGTAGGACGAGTGCTTAGGGAAGAATTACTCATCCTTTCTAGATTTCACTCGTAATTACGAGAGGACGAGTGGAATTTTTGTCCCCTGCTCTTATAAGCACACACCAAAGTACTTTATGGTTTGGTCGCACCATATAAAGTTTGTTCATATGATGGGGACTCAAACCAGTTTCCTCAGCTACAGAGACTAGCTAGAAAAATGAAATTTTGCTTGTAGCAAGTTAAGATATACTTTCTAATAAGCAAATAATGAAGGCGCCGATCGGACTGCATGGATGTTGACTGGTCTGCACCTTTGTTTGAAAACCCCAAAGACAGATTTTATCGCGTCATAGCCAATATGTAGTTTTATTCTTTATTTAGCCATTCAAGAGAGACTGAGAGGACCAAGGTGTCTAACAAGTAATTTGAAGCAGATTGGATAAGGATATTAATTAGCCATGAAGATGAATTGCATGGATAACATTATTATATTTTTATGCCCCCAAAGGAACTTTGGGAGGCATATAGTAATCGCACTGTCCGTCCGTCCGTCCGTCCGTCAGTCCGTCTGTCCGTCCGTCCCGCTTTCGTGTCCGGTCCATATCTCCTATATTCTTTGAGTTAGGAATTCCAAATTTGGTGTGTGGATGCATCTTGGGATGACGGAGTGTCGCGTACCATTTTTGGGTCACTGTGACCTTGACCTCTGACCTAGTTTTTAGAATAATCATGTCCGGAGCATATCTCTTATATTATTTGAGGTAGGAATTTCAAATTTGATGTGTGGATGCATCTTGGGATGACGAAGTGTCGCATACCATAATTTGGTCACTGTGACCTTGAACTTGACCTCTGACCTAGTTTCTAGAAACTGCATTGAGTCTGGTGCACATCTCCTATATTCTTTGAGGTAGGAATCTCAAATTTGGTGTGTGAATACATCTTGGGATGGCGGAGTGTTGTGTACCATTTTCGGGTCACTGTGACCTTGACCTTGACCTCTGACCCAGTTTTTAGAATAATCATGTCCGGAGCATATCTCTTATATTATGTGAGGTAGGAATTTCAAATTTGGTGTGTGGATGCATATTGGGATAACGAAGTGTCACTTACCATAATTGGGTCACTGTGACCTTGAACTTGACCTCTGACCTAGTTTTTAGAATAATTGTGTCCGGAGCATATCTCTTATATTGTTTGAGGTAGGAATCTCAAATTTGGTGTGTGGATGCATCTTGGACTGACGAAGTGTCGCATACCATAATTGGGTCACTGTGATCTTGAAGTTGACCTCTGACCTAGTTTCTAGAAACTGCATTGAGTCTGGTGCATATCTCCCATATTCTTTGAGATAGGAATTCCAACTTTGGTGTGTAAATACATCTTGGGATGACGGGGTGTCACATACCATTTTTAGGTCACTGTGACCTTGACCTCTGACCTAGTTTTAAGAATTATTGTGTCCCGAGCATATCTCTTATATTCTTTGAGTGAGTAATTCCAAATTTGGTGTGTGGATGCATCTTGGGATAGCAGAGTGTCATGTACCATTTTTGGGTCACTGTGACCTTGACCTCTGACCTAGTTTTAGAATAATCATATGGGGAGCATATCTCTTATATTATTTGAGGTAGGAATCTCAAATTTGGTGTGTGGATGCATCCTGGACTGATGAAGTGTTGCATACCATAATTGGGTCACTGTGATCTTAAACTTGACCTCTGACCTAGATTCTAGAAACTGCATTGAGTCTGTGCATATCTCCTATATGCTTTGAGATAGGAATTCCAACTTTGGTGTGTAAATACATCTTTGGATGACAGGGTGTCACATACCATTTTTAGGTAAATGTGACCTTGACCTCTGACCTAGTTTTATGAATTATTGTGTCCCGAGCATATCTCTTATATTCTTTGAGTGAGGAATTCCGAATTTTGTGTGTGGATGCATCTTGGGATAGTGGAGTGTCATGTACCATTTTTGGGTCACTGTAATCTGGATCTCTGACCTAGTTTTAGAATAATCATGTCCAGAGCATATCTCTTATATTATTTGCAGTAGGAATCTCAAATTTGGTGTGTGGATGCATCTTGGGATGAGGAAGTGTCGCTTACCATAATTTAGTCAATGTGACCTTGAACTTGACATCTGACCTAGTTTCTAGAAGCTGGTGCATATCTCCTATATTCTTTGAAATAGGAATTCCAAATATGGTATGTAAATGCATCTTGGGATGCCTGAGTGTCACAAACTATTTTTGGGTCACTGTGACCTTGACCTCTGACCTAGTTTTCAAGAATTATTGTGTCCAGAGCATATCTGCTATATTATTTGATGTAGGAATCCCAAATTTGGGGTGGTGATTCCTCTTGGGATTGCAGTGTGGTGCATACCATTTTGAGTCACTTTGACATTGCCATTGACTTCTGGCCTCATTTCTAGGTTTTTCGTGCTATATTACAGCTATCTTTCCTCAAATGTGTCTTATGCCAGACCAATTCCTTTGGGGGCATTCATCACGTGTTTGTGACATTTCTTGTTTATACAAACATTGATTTATACATACTCAGTGATTTAATAGCCTTTTTTTGGGGATACAGCCTGTGCCTTTTGAATTTGGGAATAAATCCCAATAAAATCCTCAGGTTGGGAACAAAATCTCCAAAATTGGGAAAATACAGGCCTTTTCTTGGATTGGGAAGCAGCCTGTATTCAGCTGTAATATAGGCAAATTAAAATCACTGATACTTCAGTCATCTTTCCTCGCTAATAAAGAAATCCTGCATTTAACATGTCTATTTTGAGTAAGACTTTATTATTTATCAAAATTGGTTTTATTGGCTAGTATGGCTACTGTTAAATTTAACAAAATTCTTAATTATTGGCTATTGTATGATTTAACAAAACTGCTTTTATTGGCTACTGTATAACTTACCAAAACTGCTTTTATTGGCTACTGTATAATTTACCAAAACTGCTTTTATTGGCTACTGTATAATTTAACCAAACTGCTTTTATTGGCTACTGTTTTATTTACTGAAACTGATTTTATTGGCTACTGTATAATTTTACAAAAAACTGCTTTTATTGGCTACTGTATAATTTTCAATAACTGCTTTTATTGGCTATTGTATTATTGACCAAAACTGCTTTTATTGGCTACTGTATAATTTACCAAAACTGCTTTTATTGGCTACTGAGTGTACAATTTACAAAAACTGCCTTTAATTTACAAAAACTGCTTTTAATGGCTACTGTATAATTTACTGAAGCTGCTTTTATTGACTTATGTATTATATAATTTACCAAAATTGCTTTTATTGGCTACTGTATAATTTATGGAAACTGCTTTTATTGGCTACTGTATAAATTACCAAAACTGATTTTATTGGCTATTGTATAATTTACCAAAACTGCTTTTATTGGCTATAGTATAATTTCCCAAACTGCTTTTAGTGGCTATTATATAATTTACTGAAACTGCTTTTATTGGCTATTGTATAATTTACCAAAACTGCTTTTATTATTTATTGTATAATTTACCAAAACTGGTTTATTGTATAATTTACCAAAACTGCTTTTATTAACTGTTGTATAATTTACCAAAACAATTTTTATTGGCTACTATATTATTTATCAAAACTGCTTTTATTGGTTTCTGTATAATTTACCAAAACTGTTTGTAATGGCCACTGTATAATTTACCCAAACTGCTTTTATTGGCTTCTGTATAATTTACTGAAACTGCTTTTATTGGCTACTGTATAATTTACTGAAACTGCTTTTGGCTACTGTATCATTTACTGAAACTGTTTATAATGACTACTGTATAATTTACCCAAACTGCTTTTATTGGCTACTGTATAATTTACTGAAACTGCTTTTATTGGCAACTGTATAATTTACTGAAACTGCTTTTGGCTACTGTATAATTTACCAAAACTGTTTGTAATGGCTACTGTATATTTTACCCAAACAGCTTTTATTGGCTACCGTATAATTTACTGAAACTGCTTTAATTGGCTTCTGTATAATTTACTGAAACTGCTTTTATTGGCAACTGTATAATTTACTGAAACTGCTTTTGGCTACTGTATAATTTACCAAAACTGTTTGTAATGGCTACTGTATAATTTACCAAAACTGTTTGTAATGGCTACTGTATAATTTACCCAAACAGCTTTTATTGGCTACCGTATAATTTACTGAAACTGCTTTTATTGGCTACTGTATAATTTACTGAAACTGCTTTTATTGGCTACTGTATTATTTACTGAAACTGCTTTTTTTGGCTACTGTAAATTACTGTATTATTTACTGAAACTGCTTTTTTTGGCTACTGTATAATTTACTTAAACTGTTTGTAATGGCTACTGTATAATTTACCAAAACTGCTTTTATTGGCTACTGTATAATTTACTGAAACTGCTTTTATTGGCTACTGTATAATTTACTGAAACTGTTTGTAATGGCTACCGTATATTTTATCCAAACTGCTTTTATTGGCTACTGTATAATTTACCAAAACTGCTTTGAGTGGCTACTGTATAATTTACCAAAACTGCTTTGAGTGGCTTCTGTATAATTTACTGAAACTGCTTTTATTGGCTACTGTATAATTTACTGAAACTGTTTGTAATGGCTACTGTATATTTTATCCAAACTGCTTTTATTTGCTACTGTATAATTTACTGAAACTGCTTTTATTGGCTACTGTATAATTTACCAAAACGGCTTTTATTGGATACTGTATAATTTACCAAAACTGTTTTTATTGGCTATTGTATAATTTACCAAAACTGCTTTTATTGGCTATAGTATAATTTCCCAAACTGCTTTTAGTGGCTTTTGTATAACTGACTGAAACTGCTTTTATTGGCTATTGTATAATTTACCAAAACTGCTTTTATTATTTATTGTATAATTTACCAAAACTGGTTTATTGTATAATTTACCAAAACTGCTTTTATTAACTGTTGTTTAATTTACCAAAACAATTTTTATTGGCTACTATATTATTTATCAAAACTGCTTTTATTGGCTGCTTTATAATTTACCAAAACTGTTTGTAATGGCCACTGTATAATTTACCCAAACTGCTTTTATTGGCTTCTGTATAATTTACTGAAACTGCTTTTATTGGCAACTGTATAATTTACTGAAACTGCTTTTGGCTACTGTATAATTTACCAAAACTGTTTGTAATGGCTACTGTATAATTTACCCAAACAGCTTTTATTGGCTACCATATAATCTACTGAAACTGCTTTTATTGGCTACTGTATAATTTACTGAAACTGCTTATATTGGCTACTGTATTATTTACTGAAACTGCTTTTTTTGGCTACTGTATAATTTACTTAAACTGTTTGTAATGGCTACTGTATAATTTACCAAAACTGCTTTTATTGGCTACTGTATAATTTACTGAAACTGCTTTTATTGGCTACTGTATAATTTACCAAAACTGCTTTTATTGGCTTCTGTATAATTTACCAAAACCGCTTTGAGTGGCTTCTGTATAATTTACTGAAACTGCTTTTATTGGCTACTGTATAATTTACTGAAACTGTTTGTAATGGCTACTGTATATTTTATCCAAACTGCTTTTATTGGCTACTGTATAATTTACTGAAACTGATTCTATTTGCTACTGTATAATTTACCAAAACGGCTTTTATTGGATACTGTATAATTTACCAAAACTGCTTTTATTGGCTACTGTATAATTTACCAAAACTGCTTTTATTGGCTCTTCTAATGCACTTGCAAATGCAATGCGACGTCTGATTGGATAACGTCACAATTTTGCGACAGTATATCCTTCGATATACTGTCGGAAACCAGACGTCATAACGTTACGTTGCTTATCATTGGTTGACAAGTGAATATATGCAGCTGGCAAGCAGTTTTATGCAGCTGGTAGCCGCTGGATGTATAGCTAGTCGCAACAAAGTACATTTTCACTGTCTTTGTGAAAGGAAAATGTTAATAGTGCATAATAATGGGGATTAAGAGTATCTTTCATATGTATTGTTGTGGGACAAGGAAATCCCACCCGAGGACCAGAGCCTCGTTTCTGACGAAATGATTCAGGTCCTCGGTTGTGGATTTCCTTGTCCCACAACAATACATCATGATGGATACTTTTTCTCGCCCACTTTTTGACTTTCTAAGGTTTTATATGAATTCTGTCAGTTCCGCATATTTTTTTAGATTTTTTGCGTTTGTTCCAATCTAAAAAATAAGTTCACCAACGAATTTTCCAGATGCAGAAAAGGGTGTAAACATAGTTTAACACCTAAAATCGGAAGCGAAATAGCATGTCAAGCGTAGGTTTTGTTTTATTGGGGTTTGAAACTAACGTTGGTATCAGTATCTATTGACAAAGATGTTGTGGCGCCAAACTGTGTCAATAACATGCGTCACATTGGTGTTGCATTTTCCTGACATCAGAAATGTTTTTGACGTCATTCAACAATGCGAAAATGGCAAACGCACTAAATATTGCTGTTTTGATATTTCTACATAATATTTAGGCGTGAATTGCTCTGAAAACAGCCTAAATTGATATTATTTGAAGTCACGTGGATGGGATAAGCAGGTCATGTGGATGGGATAAGCAGGTCATATGGATGGGATAAGGAAATTCCGCTCGGCGTTTTGCCTATGGAACAGCTTTTCTTGAGCGATAAGTGGGCGACAAAACCATATTCAAAATTTTCATTTGGGGAGGTGTATCGTTGGATATACGTTCGGTAATCACGTTTTAGGGCTCCGCTTACGCGTCGCCGTAAAACTAAATTTCAGACCGTATATCTGACGATATACCTCCCTAAATGAAAATTTTGAATACAGTTATCCCTTGACTGTATGATTAACACAAACAATTTTTATTGGCTAGATGAAGCTAACATTGGAGGATGCTAAAGATGTTTACCTTGACACAGAGGATGTTATGAAAATGTAAGTGTTCTGACCTTTTTTGCTTGATAACAGTTTAAAGAATAATAAACAATCAACAGCTATACAGTGGATGAAGAGGAGTGGTGCAGTGGCAGATCCATAGGGGGTTTGCTTGAACCCCCTCCCTGCCCCCTGTTTTTAAATATCCTATGAAAATGAAATAATTTGGTCTCAGGGAGACCAAATTATTTCATTTTCATGGGATATTTAAGGAATTTTAGATAAAATCAGCAAAGCGAACCCCCCACACCTTTATACATTATATGAGCCCCCTTTCCAGAAATCTTGGACCCGCCCCTGTGGTGACACACTAACTTCAAAAATAAATAAAAGTGACTTAACATGCCTCAAGCATTTATGCACATAATTTGAACAGTAAATATACAACTAAGTTATGAACAGTCATTAGAAGCTGCTTTACTAGTTTCTCAGGAGTTAACCTGACTAAATAATAGCACTTCTTTGGATTCTACTGTATCCTTAAATGGTGATTTGGGCCAGCACATGAGGTTCCGGTACTTGCATGATGGCTATCGTGCAGTGAAGGCACAGTCCAGTCTTTGTATATGTAAGGTTTCATTTACTTTGAATGTAATAATTGAAGTTCATTTAAGAAATGAATTCGATTTTTGGAAGGTTCATGGAAACATGAATACTTGGGGTCTCTTACAAAGTTAACGTGAAGCCCTTTGGCCTTCACTTACTTTGCAAGAGACCCGAAGTATTCATGTTTCAAGAACCTTCCAAAAATTGAATTTATTGCTTATATTTACATTTTATTTTAAATAACAAATATATAGAAATTATTTATAATTTAGGAGATAAAACAATTTTGTATTTAACATTTAATCATATTAATGGTTTTGTGGGAGTGCAAAACGGAAAAGCGGAACAGCCAGTGTGAACACGGACAGCCGATGGAGCAAACATGAAGCTTATTTTGCACATGCAACTCAGGTGTGGCTCACTGGCAATCACAACACCAGTGTCACATCTGGCGAATAAGTGGTCGTTTTACACAGGTTTTACTGTATTCACAAACATGTTAAATCCTCTTTATCATATGACGTCGCTTCTGGGAGTGATATATCGCCATGCAATAAAATTGATAAACCACTAGTGGTTTACAGATTTTCGGGAAACGTTATGATGTCCATAACACTGTTGCTTACCTAATAACAAAATTATTACGTTTTTACGGCAGAAATGAGATTTCAAAGTAATCTTAATGTCATATGGTAAATAGAAACTAACATTCATGCTCTTGTATTATTGAATTTATTAAACTTGTGATGGAATGATTAAATGCTCGGCAAGCCTCACATTTTATCACTTTTCCTCAACTTGTTTAATAAATTCATTAAAACATGAGCACTCATGTTAGATCCTTTATACAGAGTCATATGTAATTGCCAATACTTCCAGGTACAAGGATCTTAGTTTGGATGTCAATGAAGATAGTGAGTTATAAATAGCTCTATTTTAGCTTTGTTTTTCTAGGGTGCTTTCCTCAAGAATAGAATACTGCATATTTTAATGCAATCATAGCCTTGTATGAGAGGACTATCCATATAACTAGTTTTTCTAATTTTTTACTCTTTTGCCCAGCCAGCACACAATGTCGGGCCACCATTCGAATGGCATTTCGCTTGAGGGCCATCAGCCCTCTTTTAGATGTTTACCGGGCACCTACTGGATAATTCATGCTTTTCTGTCGTTTGTTAATTTTTTAGCTCACCTGAGCCATTGGCTCATGGTGAGCTATTGTGATCATTGGATATCCATCGTGCTTCTTCTGTCGACAACAATTGCTTCAAGGGACATCTTCTCCTAAACTACAGGCTGGATTATGACCAAACTTGGTAGGAATGATCTTTATGTGACCCTCTTTAAATATTGTTCAAATGGTTCCGTTCCATTTTATATCTACACACCGGCTAAAAATAGATTTTCAAGATGAAAACTTTAAAAATCTTCTTCTCTGAAACCACAAGGCCTAAAGCTTTGATATTTAGTATGTAGCATCACCTAGT
Source organism: Loripinus fragilis (assembly GCA_964019695.1). Taxonomy (NCBI): domain Eukaryota; kingdom Metazoa; phylum Mollusca; class Bivalvia; order Lucinida; family Lucinidae; genus Loripinus; species Loripinus fragilis. Next base: position 292,716 of record CAXHUL010000335.1, on the reverse strand, counting down.
AGACCATTACCAAGTTTGTTTAAATTATAGACCTGGGGCAAAAAATGGGGGGGGGGGGGTTCAAATGTTTTACAAAGGCTTATATAGGGAAAGTATGAAAAAATCACCTGTCTGAAGCCATAAAGCATAGAGCCTTGATATTTGGTGTGTAGCCTCACCTAGTAGACCTCTACCAAGTTTGTTCAAATTATGCCCAAGGGCCAAAAATGGCCCCGCCTCGGGGGTCACATGTTTTACATAGGCTTATATAGGGAGAACCATGAAAAAATCTTCTTGTCTGAAACCACAAGGCCCAGAGCCTTGATATTTGGTATGTAGCATCACCTGGTGAACCTTTTCCAAGTTTGTTCAAATTATATCCCTGGGGCCAAAAATGGCCTTGCCCCCGGGGTCACATGTATAACAGACTTATATAGAGAAAACATGAAAAAATCTTCTTGTCTGCAACCATATGGCCTAGAGCTTTGATATTGTTATGTAGCATCACCCGGTGGACCTCAACCATGTTTGTTCCAACTATGCCCCAGGGGCCAAAAATGGGCTCTCCCCGGGGTCACATGTTTTACATAGGCTTATAGGCTTATATAGGGAGAAACATGAAACAATCTTCTTGTCTGAAACCACAAAGCCTAGAGCCCTGATATTTGGTATGAAGCATCACCTAGTGAACCTCTACTAAGTTCGTTCAAATAATATCTCTAGGGTAAAAAATGGCCCCACCCGAGGGGTCACATGTTTTACATAGGCCTATATAGGGAAAAATAAGAAAAAATCTTCTTGTCGAAACCATAAGGCCTAGAGCCTTGATATTTGGTATGTAGCATCACCTAGTGGACCCCTTCCAAGTTTGTTCAAATAATGCCCTTTGGACCAAAAACGGCTCCAGAGACATGGTCAGCTTTCAATATGTAAGCTTTAAAACAAAACTCATGTGAGCGATTTTGGGCCACTTGGCCTTCTTGTTTCAAAATCAACTTTTCATGAATACCATCAGAGTGACAAACAGTTTGGAGCCAGATCAGTCTGGAGATTTTGACAAAATGTCTGGCCTGATCTGGGTCAAAACTGTTTGCAAAGTCTATCAACAGGTGACAATAGTAGGTACATGTAAAGAGTTAAACAAAAACACATACTGTACTGTGGGTATCCATTGGAAGGAGGACCACAGTGGCTCAGTGGTAGAGTGGTAGACTTGGGATCGAAAAGTTGCTAGTTCGAGACTCACTAGAGACACAGGGCACCATGATGTATCCTCACAGGTTTAGATAAACAAAATTTTTCTTCGTAAAATTGTAAATATTTTCTTACCCATAATTTCTAGCATATGTTTCGGGTGCTCAAACAAACCGTCTCATTGACTCTTTTGAGACGGTTCTTTTGAGTACCCACAACATATGTTTTGGTCGAGAATAAGAAAATTATTTTTCTGTTACACACTCTTAACTAGAGTCCTGATCCTTGAGCAAGACACTTTATCCTCTGCTTAGTACGGATTCAACCCAAGAAGACAGGAAAACATCAGGACATGACTGAAAAATTGTCTACTGGGATGTAAATCATCAACACAAACAATTAAAACTCATTAGAAGTGCCTCAAGAGATGCTTCCAATGAGCATCACCACAAACTTTTTAACACAGTCATAGATCTAGATAAGGAAATTTTTTGAGCGTAAAATTGTAATTATTTCCTTACCTATCAATTTAAACATGTGTTTTTGGTGCTCAAAAGAACCGTCTCATTGGGATGGTTCTTTTGAATACCCACAACATATGTTTTGGATGAGAAATAAAGAAAATAGTTTTCCATTACATACTCTTATCTGGAGGCCTGTACAGTGAAGAAAACAATCACAACTTTTGGAATGTATAAAGCACTTATTTGAAGGCTATGATAGCATGTTTTATCAACCCTAGCTACTGGAGTTTGTCCCCTGAGGCTAGTTTCATGAAACTTTGCATAATTTCCCAGTTAAATGTGTCCACCCAAGCAACAACCAGATTAGTAATTGAAGATTAGTTAGCTCCCTTTTACACAGCACCAATGCAGCTTCTTCATCGCATATACCCGTTGGATTAAACTTTCTGTTTCCTAATTTTGAAATCGGGCAATGCTATTTGATGAGACACTCATTGAATTTTTCAATACTGATATTGGTTTCAAGAGAAAATTCTGCTTGACAGTTAAACTGTTCTGTAATGGAGAAAAATAACATTTTTCCAACTTCAACACAGATTTTAGAATCAGTTTATGTGCCAGGGCACACTATTTAAGGTATGTCAATGAATAACATCAAGGCCATCAAAAAGCATTTTCAGATTTCTAAAATTTTGCGTTGGTTATAGAAAATAATGATTTTGCTAAATTTAAGGTCCATCTCATTTATTAGGAACAGGTCCCACTGTATTGATTTTATGCAATGAAGGAGCTGAATTGGTGGCCATGCTTTGGAGTCGTAAGAAATACTGAGATTAGGCACCTAAGTCAACCTTATGTTATCGCCATATAGGCACTTAATGTCAACGAAATCATAATTTTGTTGTGGCTTTCCTTAAATACAATTTTATAACAAATCTGATCAAAATTGATTGAAAAATAAGCAAAATATATTCTGTTGTCATGTGCCAACATTTTTTTATTTGGCGATATCTAAAAAAGAACCAACCTAGAATAGTTTGCACCTGCTTCCCCCCTCCCCTAGCCCCATCTGAGCAACAAGGAATGGGCTTTTCTACCCCTTGAATGGTAAAACACAAGAGTAGTGTCCTTTGCATTCCACCCTCTACGAAAATAGAGAAATCAAGAATTACCTACCAGTATCATATTCAACCTTAAGAATGCATTATGCTCCAACTAGCAAACTCTTAATCAGTACTTTACAGGTTGTTTACTCCTTATGAAATTTTGCTTTCGGGTCAATCCAATGGCGCATTTTCATTATTAATGAGCCGTGACACGTGATTTCCAACAATGTGGCATTTTGACATGTGTAGACTCGGACGAGCCTCTGTAGCCTCCCTTTACGCTTAGAAACTCCAAATAGTGTTCAGTCAGTAGCTTAACAAACATAGAATACTTAAGTGACTAGCAAAGGCTCTGATCAGACTGCACATATGCGCAGGCTGATCTGAGGCTTTGGTGGTCGGACATACCAAATTGTTGGTAATCTCATGCACTGGCTCAATTTTAAAATAGGGATCAAACATGATTTTCTATACATTAACATCTATTGGACCCTAAAGGTGGTGTTGAAAACCCCTGAGAAGTCTAGCAGATGTTAGTGTATCATAAAATTTTGTTTGATTGTTATTATTGCATAGTCATTTTTTCGCTTGAAAACTTTGGAAAAACACTTAGAAAAGGTCATTTTTGTATAACCTATTATGGTGAGCAAAAGCATGAAGGATTGGTAGGTTTTAAAAACGCCTGTTCTAGAGCAAAGACTTTTGTCATACTGTCATCTCTAAATTATGTTCACTAATATGCACGTTACTGTTGATGACAAAACTTTTTATGATAGCCCTAGAATGGGTATAGGTAAAAAAAGCTGTGCATCATGAATTGCCTGAATAATACATTTTTTTGGCCAGTTAAAATATGACTGTTGATAGTGTGCGACATGGATTTTTATGCAATATTATGGATTCACTGCGTTGATTAAAAAAGTGTGGATCTTGATTAGCTGGCTTCATAAGGAGCCAGATGATCTAGATTTTCACTGGTTTACAAAAAGGGTTTAGAATTGTGAAAAAGCTATGCACATGGTGCTTTTTTTTAAATGATAGTGTTATTTTCATAATGAATTTTTCTTTGATTTTACTTTGGTTATGTGTTTCATTATACTGGTTGGTAGTCAGTAGAAAGATTTTATAATATACTGTTTACATAGTATTTTATTTTAAATATTGGGTGTTTAAAAATGCCTTTGCAAAGTTTGGAACCATGACGTCCAAAATATCTGTTGCTGAATGTTATAGCCCTTATTGATAGGATTTTCAACCTAAATATCAACAGGACCCGGTAGTGCAATTTGTACCAAGTCTGATTGCAGATCCAGGGGTCATGAGTTTGATCCCGGCCCGATCCCATACTTTCGTGGAGATTGATCATAAAATATTTTCTGCAGTCTTTCCTCCTTTTGCTGATTCACGAAGGGTTGGTGTCAATTACAAGCGAAAGTATCGGTACAAAGTACTGGTTACCCACCCCCAACAAAGTGTGGTTAGGTTATAACTAACCATCTCAACATTACCATAGCTGTTGATTGGGACATGAAACCACAAAGCAAACAAACAAAACAAAACTATCTATATTTTCCAATGTAAATATTTGTTGCAGGTCTCATTGGAGGTGTTTCCATGAGGTACTTCCAGTGAGTCCTCAAAACATGTTTCTTCAACCCTTACTTAATTCATGTAGACAGTCTAGATCCAGATCAGCTGGCTGCTCAGAAGCCAGCTGATCAGGCTTCACACTGTTTTCCGCTTTGCTGGCAAATACATTCTTATGACTTGAATGCTGCAGGTTAGCAGAGGTGTGTAGTAGATAATGGTATTCAGCAGGATAAGGGTTTAAACAGTTCCACAGCACAGTATTTGTTGCCTGTAGATTCTCTTATATCTACTCTGTTCTACCCCCTCCATCCCCTTCTGATGATATACAAATTGTATTTACCTTTAGCAAAATACTCAAGGTATATTCATGAATATTCATGCAAAGCTCCACCCACTGTGAATAATTATATAAATAAACTTTCATATTTGTACATAGAACAAAGAAATTCTTGTCAGGTCCACTAGTGTAGGATCATGTTTAATCATATTTCCATAAGCAAACAGAGTCAGGCAGCTCTCGTAAGAGCTGCCTGATCTAGGTCTGCCTGGTTGCAAAAGTGTTAAAAGGCGTCTCTAAGAGGTAAAGGGTTAATTCATGTTTTGCTTACAAATTTTGGTGTTTGTTTTATAATTGTTGCTCATATATAATTAATTTTAGGATTATTTTAGATATCTTTTAATGTTTATAAATAGGAATGAAATGTTAATCAAAAGGGTTTTCAAATGATAGATATTTAAAACAAGTTTTTCTGAGAAAACTTAGATTAATATCAAGTCTCAATTATTGGGGAGCATGATTGCTTGGTAGAGAGCCGGACTCGCGACCAAGAGGCTTTGGGTGCAGTCATATCCTACTGGTGGCATGATGTTGTGTCATTGAGTAAGACACTTTATTGTCAGTAGTTCATACTGGCATGGGTGAAAGTATTCAGGATCATTCCTGATTTCAGGATTTTGAGGCCGACTTTCCATAGAAAGTCGGCCTCAAAATGCTGAATTAAGCAGATTAAAATAGCTTCCTTGACTTATATCTAGCATGTTGTAAGACAATTGACCAATTAAATCTGTATTTGCTGTTGTTTCTAGGCATACTGCAATAAGTTTGGAATTTCGAAAGTTCAGGATTTTAGAAATTTTGAACTTTTGCCCATGTAAATGGAATGACTGTAATTTGTAACTCAGGGCTGGAAAAATCCACTTATCCACTTGACTGTTTCCAATGTAAATTATTGAATTTACAAACAAATATGGGCATGTAGGATGAGTGGAAATTTTAAGAATTTTTCACTCCTGATTGTTGACTGGGACATAAAGTAGCACTTAAAAAAATGATTCAGATCTAGTTTTCTTGTACATAACATTGTTTGAGCTGAGAAGAAAAAATAATAAATTCTTTATTCAGTGGTGCCCTTTTCCCTCTGCTTACAGCCCTTTGCAAACAGTTTGGATCCAGATCAGGCTTGACAAATGGTAAATGTCAGGCCTTAACTGGACGCAAGTTGTTTGACACTCTGATGGTATTCCTTAGAGAATATTTCAAAAATATTAATTTTGAAATAAAGAAATCAGCCAAAGACAAAAAGGAAGGCAAAATTACCAAGCATGTAAAGATTTATATTCAGTTTTGACAGTATGCATGGGTAAAAGTTTTCAGGATTAATCCTGAATTCAGGATTTTGAGGCTGACTTTCTATGGAAAAAAAATGCTGAATTATGTAGATTATAATAGCTTCTCTTGAAACTTGAAATTATTCAATTTTGTAGGCATCCTGCAAGTTTTAAAATTTGATTTTCTTAACTTCAGGATTTTGGAAATTTTGAACTTTCACCCATGAGTATATCTCCGTTTTCTTTTATTGTTTAGGTTATATAACACCAGATGAACTTAAGAATGTTAAACCCAACATTCTTTCACTGTACATTAAGGAGTTTCTAGAAGAGCATCCGGAGAAACATTCACGCTACAGCAAACAAGCTTGGCTGTTCCCAGACCAGTCTAGAGATGAGGTGTTCGAAAATATTCAAAGAAGGTGTGTGATGAAAACCTGCGTTGAGCAGCAATGTGAAAAATATTAATTTTTAAAGGCATATGCTTAAAGGTCGTTACACATACACTGAAACTGAACCAAAACCAAAACGGAATTGCATTATTTCGTTTTCGTCTGACCTTTCACATATGAATTTAATCTGCAGATGAAATCTAAGAAAATGCATGTATAATTTGGCACAGACCTGGTAATTCTACAGACTTCCTGATATTGTTCCATATCACTGCCTTTAGGTCGTGGTCTTTATAGTTGCTCTGGGCTTTTTCCCACAAAAGTCTGTAGTCTTGTACTTGTAAAAAAAATCACACTACTCGTATTGTCTCCCTGGACAATTGATCAAAGGCTTCCATGATTACTAAATTATATACAATGCACATGGTTGTGTATGAGCAGGTGTAATTAAAATTATGCTGTGCAAACCTGTCGTATTTGCTGAAATTTGGCCGCTGAAAAAAAATCTCATTTGTGCATGTTTTCAGTTCGGCACTTGTTTTTGGTTCGATTTCAGTTTTGGCATATATGTGAAAGCAGTTCAAAGTGCTCATAGGTTTTAAGGCATGGCCCTAACTCTTACGATGCTGAACCTGGATATATCTGGTTTTGAAAACAGTGTAGCCAGCTGATCAGGATCTACACTGTTTTCTACTCTGCTAGTAAATGTTTGTTAATAACTGGGATCCTGCGAGTAAATTGCATGTAGATAAAAATGGGGAAGTCTGTAGTACAGAATAATACAACATTGTAAGGGTGATAGAGTTAAATTGTTCCACTTAGTGCAATCGATTTAGGGAGTCTGAGAAAAAAGTGGGTTGATAAACTTACTTCTGAATGTAATATTCTCATGTTTATTTTGTTTGTAGCTAGGCTCTAAACATTGTTGTAAATGTTAAATGCCGAATAAATTTATTTGATTGATTTGACTATAGAATCCGAGTGGTGCGTAAGTTGGACCCAAGGTCATAAGTATTTGTTTGCAAGTTAGCTTTTGATTGTCACACGTTAGCTTTTGATTGCAACATTGAATTTTCACTCTGGCAGAGTCACTGAGTTGTTTCCTTGAGCAAGACAGTTTACTTGCTGCTTAGTACTGGTTCAAACCAGGAAGTCAAGAAATCTTCTCAACATGATTGAAAAACTATTGACTGGGACTATGGTATAAGTATTTGTTTGCAAGTTAGCTTTTGATTCCCATATTGAATTTTCACTCTGGCAGTCACTGTGCTGTGTCCTTGAGCAAGACAATTTACCTGATGTTTAGTACTGGTTCAACACAGGAAGACAGGAATTCTTCCCAACATGATTGAAAAACTGGTGACTGGGATTATGATATAAAAACAAACAAAATCAATGCTAATTTGTTATGTAATAAAAGATGCATAGAATTGATACCTTCTGATTTTTAACAAGCTTTGGAAAAAGGAAAGAAAAAGGAAGAAAAAAGAAAAAAGAAAAGGAAAAAGGAAAAAAACAAAAACAAAAACAAGCTGTGGACATTGCAGTTACTGCATTTAATCTGTGTTTCCCAGAACACCAAAATTGCATTTAATCTGTGCTTCTCAGAACACCAAAATACCTTTTATTTTACATTGTATATGGTACATGATACTGGTTCAATATTACAGCCAAAAGTTGGCTTTCAGAAACTTAACTAGTATTTCTCATATTCCATATATAAAGGTTGTTTACATATTAAAAGAATCTTGAATTCATAGTACATATATTGTATCCATCATCTTTCTTGTAGGGTCGCAACAGTTGTCCAGTTACCATTGGATCTTGTTAGACTGAGTGACTTTCAGGTAATTATTATATACGGTAAACCCTGTGTAAAAGGGCCACTCAAAATAGACAAAACAAAAGATCTTAATAATAGTAGCATAATGAAGGTCAATCTTGGAGCATTCTGCAATACTTGTGACCTGCATTAAGCGATAATTGGTCTTTTCATGTTTTTGTTCTGTCTTGTGTTTGATATGTCTTTGTGCGCGTCTGTTTATATGTGCTTTGTGGTCACCTGCTTGGAAAGGGCTGACCTCTTGGCTCTCGTTTGTGGTGTCTAACTGTGAGTTTGTCACTTTCCCATTGGTATCCTGGGTCAGGTGTGGTACTTGATTGTATCGATTCCTGATCTTTGCACCCTTACTTACTTTGAAAATCAATTTTTGGTCTTTTTGAGAGTGGCCGTTTTACACAGGTTTTAAGGTATATCAAAAATATTCAGACACAGTATCTCGCCACTATAATCATCTGGTCTTATTAGTGTAATCCGTAGGTTGTCAGAATGATAATCTGATTTCTATGGACTGAAATAGAGGGGTCATGAGCTCCAACTCAGTCCTGTCACAAACTTTTAAAGAGAATATTCTCTCCGAGGTTATAAAACTTTTTCCATTCTCAACTCAGCTGCATGAGCACAATATTTATCCTGCTCATAAATGTTAAAATGCCAACAATTGTTGGCATTTTAACATTTATTAGCATGATAAATACAACATCTTAAAGCAAGAAACTTCTTCATTTGTCAGTATTTGAGTTTTTATGAGCAGTTGGAATTTCAGTTGAGTTGAGCACGAAAAAAGTTTTATAACCTCAGGGCCAGATCTCTGATTCTATTAGTCTAAGGACAGTTGTACAATGTATGTGTATGCTAAATACGGTAAAACAGCTTAATAGCAGCCTGCTGGGGAACAGTGTAATATGACAGTTGTCATGATATAAATGAAAAATTGTTGTTAGCTATTTATCCCACCCATAAAAACATTTGAATGAAGCTGGACCAGGCCCCGAGCTAAAAAACTTGAGTTCATTCTCAAACTCAGAATAAAGCGCAATGATTGGCTGCTTGCGGACACATGTCCGCAAGCAGTCAATCATTGCACTTTATTTTGAGTTTGAGACTGTAGTCAAGTTTTATAACCTTGGGGCCAGGTTTTTCAATCTTTTGAGTTGGATAAATGGTGGTAATAGAATGGCAAGATCAGATCACTCTCTTATAGGATGTGGTTTGATTTGGTTTACAATGTTTGCTTATGATTGTCTATCAGAATAGGATAAATATGATATGAAAGTATAAGTCATAGGACAATTTTAAAGGCAAGATTTCTGGGCCATTATAGCAGAGGATTATCTACCTGTATGTAGCAGTAAGTGGGAGGAGCTTAGCTACTGAGTAGATGAGATAAAACCACTGACCTGAGACATGAGGCAAGCACTACAAAAGCAAGACCTATTTTTTTTTTTTACTATATTTGTACATCATTAACAAATAGGATAAGTTAAATGGCTTTGTCTCTTACCATGGTGGATCAGCACCATATAGCCATGGTTTCCACTGCCAACTTGTGCTGAAGCAGACAGGGCTAACCCAACGCCACATGCATTTAATGCACCATTACTGAATTCGCTTATTGAGCTGAAATTGGGTCAGAGATGTGTTTGGATTAGACGTCCGCCACCCGCAGTCATGTTCCCTATATCAGTAACAAATGTGTCCACTTTGTTTTATCGGTTAGCCCCTATCCAGACCCTCTTTCACATATGAGATTTCCAACAATGTGGCATTTTGACATGTGTAGACTCGGACGAGCCTCTGCAGCCTCTTATTAAGCGTAGAAAGTCCAAATGCTGTTCGGTCAGTAGCTTAACAGTCATAGAATATTCAAGCGACTAGCAAAGGCTCTGATCAGACTTTGCATATGCGCAGGCTGGTCTGAGCCTTGCTGGTTGCTTATACCGCATTGTTGGAAATCTCATGTCATGGCTCATATATATATTTATAGATTGTAGATTATGATGTGAACGGTCATTATAATGCTCACTGGGACTCTGCCAAAATTAATCCAGAATTCCCTTGCTGTGACAGAGGCAGGATAAAACATTGTCGGACATGTAGGTTAGTATCACCCAATTATTTATATACAGTAAAACCTGTCTTAAGCGGCCAATTAAAAATAGAAAAAACAAAGGTCTGATTGGAAAACGGTAGCTTAATGAAGGTCAAAAGTATTGCAGAATGCCCCCCTTTACTTTGCAGCAGACAACATTTTCAGATGCATTTTTTCTTGGCGCTTTAAGGGTTAAATACTGTAAAACACTTATTTTTGGTGGGTATTTTTATTTGGCGCTTTTGGCAGTATAAACAAAAAAAAACCCGCCCGAACCATGAGACAGCAAAGTACAGTTTTGAATTCAGTTACATACAGTAAAACCTGTCTTAAGCAGCCACTCAAAAAGAAGACCAAAATTTTTTTTAAGACCGATTATCGTTTATCATGTTAATGCAGGTCAAAAGTATTGCAGAATGCTCCCATTCTTCAATACTTTTGACCTTCATTAAGCTACCATTTGTCATAAAGATCTTTGTTTTGTCTATTTTTGAGTTGCCGTTTTACTCAGTTTTTAATGTACGGTAAATGTTCTAAAATTACGAACACTAAAAAAATAATTATTTTTTCGCTGTTCGTAATTTTAGAAATCACGTTTATGAAAAAATGCAAGTGTTCGAAATTTTAGAATGTGGGCTTTATCATGAGAAAAAAACGGTATATATGCATGTCAAAATGTGGTAGAAACGTGTTGAAAACACGGCGATATGATTCTGTGCCATCTCCTCTTTTTTCTTCTCTTTAATCTTATTAAAACCGCTGCTAAATTCATGTGGACTGAGTCAGTAAAATGTCCAGCTCGTGCGATATTCGCCAAGTCGAGAGCCAGGCACGTGCATATTTTGTCACTCAATTTACTTACAAGTCGTAAAAGTCCACTGATTTAAACTATTCGATAAGCCGGGTCTCCTATGTTCACTTGTCTCGGGCTTCCGATGAATCACTACACTATTTCGTTCTTCCTTCAGAAAACCAAAACGCCAGTTAATATTGTACTCAATAATTGAAACCGCTAGACATCTCGTACGATCAGATTTTGTATGCAAAGATCTACAAAAAACTTTGAAATTATGTAGACGAGTTCCCAGAGTAAAAAAAAACTAACTGACGAAATTCAAAAAGAACACACACATCTCTCTCTCTTTCTTTCTCTCTCTCACTCTCTCTCTCTCACTACTTGTCGATCCGCCGATGCAATGTTTACTTTGACGTACCTGCACCAGTCTCTCTCTCTCTCTCTACATTTGCAAACACGGTTTGGATCCAGATCAGACACGAATGGTATTCAGGATAGAATGTTTCGTCAATTTAAAAATGTGTGCATGCCAAAGTACGCAAAGCGTTAATACTGTGGAATGTCCGACTTTGTCGTATAGAAGCCAATACGCACGATAAGTTTGGGTTTTGGGTCCTCATCGGAAGCAGTTGTAACAAGATTGATTGACTGACCCAAACATTGTGTTTCGATATTCTAAGAAACCAAGCCAAAACAAAACAATCGTGTGCAAACACCGTGCAGTCTCTCTCTCTCTCTCTCTACTTTAAGGACCTGCTATCAAAGTTTGCAAACAGTTTGGATTCAGAAGATCGTCTGACGTGCCTGATCAGGGGCAAACAAGCATCAAGATTTATAATCTAGTCCAACTTTGCGTCCGATGATCACGAAACATTTCAGACAATTACATTCTTTCAGATGCATGCCATGGGCGGATCTAGAGGGGAGACAGGGGGTCCGGACCCCCCCGCCTGAAAAATCACAAAAATATAGGGTTTCCTAGCAAGATTGATCCGGATTCCCTAAAAATCACAAAGATACCACCAAGCCAGCATTCAATGGTGGGCCATTGACACGCCAGCAAAACTTCATTTCAAAGGGGTTTCGCTGATGGGCCGATGGTGGTCCATTTTTAGTGGCATTTTGGTCCTCTCTCACTACCTCCTCTGACAAAATGTTCTGGATCCGCGCATGCATGCAGTGGATGTGAACCAGCTTGATTGAAATTAAACTGTCGACGGACATAATTTCATGATATTTTGGTACTTACAACGTGCGACAAAGACTTAGACGAGCTTGCATAAGTGTGCATTTTTAATTCAGCATTGATGGCTCCGGTATGTCAAGCATCACCGCTTTTATGTTGAATGGATTAATTTTGTCTCACAACTCACACCACACCTTGGAAAAGGCCCTTTTGTATATAAGTTTGTCTAAGCAAACTAACTTAGCAAAAATTTACTCATTTTTTTTAACGCTGTGGTTTGCATGGCTTTTTTTAAAGTAATAACATCTATTGTTACTTGCAAATGTTCAATTTTGACGACCAGGCAGCGTATTACCTAAGTCTTTCATGGTGTACATAAGCTTAGATGGGGGTTTTCTCGAGGTAAATGTAACTCCTAATCCTTGCCCGAGGCATGTCTGTTTAATGTCTATGACAAAGGAAATCCATGTTAATGACCATTGCTGAAGAATTCTGATGGATCAAATGCTTCTTATCTATAGGTAAACATTTCGCCAATGAAGGGTTTTTAAAAATATTTGAATACGCTGCAGGTAGCCTGCACTGTTTTCCGTCGATAGATGCATAGACAGCCAATACCAATAACATACATGAACTTTGTCACGTTCATGTAGAAAAGTCCGTGCTTTTAATGCGCTCTTGCCTTTGATCATATCTGATAGCATGTATAGCACAATTAGCAGACAAAAAGTATAGTCTTGCGCTTGGCATGCGAAAAAGAACGTCACGTGCCAGATTACCCATTTAAGTAGACTGGAACCTTCCAAATGTCACTACCAATCACACGCTGTACGGTATAAGTAAACCGAGCATAAACGGACATCAATATTCCGCCGAAAATAACTTGTGTTCATAATTTTAGAAATTCACTTTTCCAAAAAAGGTCAGTGTTCGATTTTTTAGGATGTTTTGAAAATTATTTTCGGCCATAATTTTAGGTGTTCGTAATTTTAGAGTGTTCGAAATTTTAGAACATTTACCGTATATTATTTCCTTTAAAAGTTGCCGCAGTTGCCAAATTTTGTTGCCTGCTAAAATGAAATGTTTTACAGTAATATAACTTCCATGGATCTAACTGTCTGAATTTGAGCCGTGACATGTGATTTCCAACATTGTGGCATTTTGACATGTGAGACTCAGACGAGCCTGTGCAGCCTCCTTTTAAGCTTAGAAACTCCAAATGATGTTCAGCCAGCAGCTTAAGAGTCATAGAATACTCAAGTATCTAGCAAAGGTTCCGGTCTGAGTCTTTGCTGGTCACACATACCCCATTGTTGGAAATCTCATGTCGCGGCTCACTTGTTTCTGCCATTTGATTACAGGTACATGACAATACTATTTTATCTCAATGATGTGGAAGGTGGTGGCGAAACAGCATTTCCTGTGGCCAACAATGAAACTCTTGATATTACTGTGAGTATACAATGATTTATTGACACAATCCTTTGCTTGGAAGCATAATTAGCAGTTCAATAGGAGGGGCAGTATAAGTCTACATTAGTGAAAGTTTTCAGGATTCTTTGCTTAGTTTGTCTTCCTCACTGGTGTTTTGTAATGGTTGTGTGACTCTTCCTAGCGGTGCCATGGGTTTGTCTGCGGTTTGTGATTGTGGTATTTCCTGATCATACTCACTTACTATATTATTCCTGAATTCAGGATTTTGAGGCTGACGATCCATAGAATGCTGAATAAGGGAGATTCTTGCATATAAAAGGAATTCGTTACGCGAAGCTGTTTGAAGCGGCAAAACCCATGTTCAAATCATGAGATTCACGTGCTATTTGAACATGGCTTTCACTTGAAAAAGCCTTAAACTGGGCCCTGATTTGCATGCACGACGTTACACTGGAAAGCCTTGCGGCCGTGCCTGATCATTTCGCCGGTGCTTTCGTTTGTGAAAACGATGCACATATATACATGACATTGTGACGACGTAATGACGTTCGAAACTTTGACGCTGACGCCATTTTGTTTTGAGAAATCAAGTGTAAGAAAAGGGATATTTAATGTTTAAGAGACGTTTTCAGCGCGGTTTATGCTGAAATCAGGTAAAATATGCAAGAATAACAACCACACATGTTTGTTTCATTGCATTAATACTTGCCGGGTCTCTCGGACAATGTTTGAACACTCGGCCTAACGGCCTCGTGTTCAAACAGCTTCCTTGGAACCCGGCAAATGTTAATGCATGAAAAAACATGTGTGATCCCTATATTATAATAGCTTCTCTGATCAATTTTCAGATCAGCTAAACACAATCATTTAAACTTGAAATTATCTATTTTTGTTGGCAACCTTCAGGGTTTGGGAATTTTAAATTTTCACCCATGACTACCTTTTTGTTATGTTTTGCATAGCTTCAATATTTATGCAGGCCAGCTGATGAAATTTTGGTATTTATCTACAAAAGACCAGCGGTGACTTCAATGTTCAAACTTCACAGTTCATAGTTTTCTATAACGTTATTTTATGTGAAGGAGGCAATGGAAAATGACATTTCAAACTTCATACTTCACACTTCATAATTCACACTTCACTCATCATACGTCACAGTTCAGACTTCACCATTTCCAATCTTCAAACACATTACTGTGGCGTATTACTTATAAAAGTGTGTGTTGGTGTTATGGTACCTATTAAAGGATATTGATAAATGAAAAATGCTAATTGCTAATTAACCTCTGATAGGTATGACCAAAAGGATAAACCAGTTCCTATTTATGGATTTTGTTTTTAGATAAAACTCAATTATGCATCTTTGACTGTGTTTAGAGTTGAACCATTATTGTGCAACAGGTGCAAGATGCAGATACCGTTCTGTTTTTTAAAGTTTCAAATAGTGAAATCGAAATGCAGTTTTACATTATGTATTCCCCAAATATTTTAACAATGGTACTGATTTACATCTATTAAAATTGTCAATTAGAAATTAATACCAGCTCTAATCTTGCACACAGAAATGCCAAGCTCTATCATTGCACTCAGAAAGGACAAGTTCTATTTTTGCACTCAGAATGCAAAATCACTATTAAGCTCTCATAGAGGCCAAGCTGTATTGTTGTACTCAGAAAGACCAAGCTCTATTATTGCACTCAGAAAGCAAATACTCTATTTAAGTTTTCAGAGAGCAAACACTCTATTATTAATACACTGAAGAATGTCAAGCTCTATTATTGCACTCAGAAAGGACATAAACTCTTATTATTGCACTCAGAAAGAGCAAGCTCTATTATAACACTCAGAAAGGCAAGCTCTTGTATTACACTCAGAAAGGCCAAAGTTTTATTGCACAGTAAGGCAAAGCTCTAATATTGCACTCAGAAAGGCAAGCTCTAGTATTGCACTCAATAAGGCTAAGCTGTATTATTGCACTCAATAAGGCCAAGCTGTATTATTGCACGAAATAAGGCCAAGCTATATTATTGCACGAAATAAGGCCAAGCTGTATTATTGCAATCAATAAGGCCAAGCTGTATTATTGCACTCAATAAGGCTAAGCTGTATTATTGCACTCAGAAAGGCAAAAACTCTATTAAAGTTCTCATAAAAGCCAAGCTTTATTATTGCACTCAGAAAAGCAAAAACTCTATTATAGAACTCAAAAAGGCCAAGCTCTTTATTATTGCGCACAGAAAGCCAAACCATTATACTCAAAATTTCATTATTGGGCTGTATTGGCCAAAACTATTTCAACTCCATAGAATTTTGGCTTTTCTGAGTGAAGAGAGTTTGGCCTTTATGAGAGTAATAGGGCTGGTATAACACATTTCCCCAAATACAGTTTACTGCCATATGGGCCTTTGGATTTGTGACAGGTAAGGTTGAGATCATTGTGCGCAGCTATAGAGACTAGCTAGAATATTGAAATTTTGCATGAAGCAAGTTTAAATAATTTAGTTTACATGGAAAGAATAATGAAAGCAAGGATGCACAGGCTGGTCTTCCTCTTTGTTGTCCAGATGCAACAAAATCATATTTTCTGGCAATGAGGTCTATTAAAATGTGATCTTTAAAAGTTCAATTGACATTATCTATACGTTCAATGACCTCTTTTTTCATATACATCAATTGGCGTAGCGCCCATTACGCAGTTTACGCACATGCCTTATAAAAATACAGTCAACCCTCTTTATAACGTCACTGTTTGTTCCAAGCTATCTTTGACGTTAAATTCAATTTGCTGTTATAAAGAAATTCTGACCATTACCAGATTTCAACATAATAATCATTTTGTAAAAGAAAATATGGTATAAATGAATTAAAATGCTATTATTCCAAATGTATAAATCAGTTGATTCAGTTTAATTTCATATTGTATATAAAATGCACAAAGCTTCCCACTTATCAAGTGAGACAGAAACCTGTTCATGCAAAAGGACCATGTTCTGATCGCAAAGTTGTCTGACACATGGTAACAATTCTGTTATAATGAATTTATTTTCAACAGAAATTGTATATCTGTTCCCAGAAGTTACTGTCGGTGTCGTTAAGTTAATATTCTGTTATAAAGAGGGAATTTTAATGGAAACAGATCCGTTCCCAGCAATTTTATGTCGGATATTGAAAATTCTGCTATAACGAGTGACGTTATAAAGAGTTTTGACTGTAGTAACACTCAAGGGAGCTCACCTAATGTAGTAAAAGTGATTTCCCATACCTTAAAGAACTGCTCTTAAAGGAAAGAATTCCCTCCCTCTGCTAGCGAATTCTTACCTTTAAGAGAAGTTCCCATTTTTAAAAGGGACGCAATTGAAGAATATTATTGCTTGATACAGTAGTCTCCCTTTGATGTACGTAACTTTTTCAGCGGTTTGGCTACGCCATTGATATATATATATTACATTCTCTTTGAAATCCTTCACTATTGTATATGCCTAGTGCGAAGGGACCGCGGCACACCGACACCATAACCGAATAATGTAAATCCTTCACTATTTCAGAAAGCAACCCTCTACAAAGTTGGTAATCTGTACCAGAAGTGTGATGAAGCAAATCTTCTCGTGTCCCCTGCGAAAGGGAAAGCAGTGATATGGTATAACCACTTTGTCGACGCAGAGACAGGCTGGATGGGCGACCTCGATGAGTACACATTACATGGAGGCTGTCCCGTGACAGAGGGAGAAAAATGGATCGCCAATTTTTGGATTAGAACATCGGAAAGTAAAAGTGCTGATATTGAGAGAATGGAGAAGTTTCACTCATCTGGATAAAACCCTTTTTTCCCTTAATTATTGAAATGTCAAACATCAGAAAAATTAGGACAATTTTCTTCATTTTCTGGATGTTTTTAGATTTGATATTTAATGTGAATTATCTGCAGGCAGATACATGTAATTCACATGAAATATCAAGTCTAAAAATATGTTTAGTCTAACAGCAGAAAAAATGGGACATTTTTCATCATTTGCAGGGTATTTTAGAAGTCTTTATATTTCATGTGAAATATCCGCAGGCAGTTAATTCACATAAAATCTCAAGTCTTCTAGAAATATGTTTCTTTTAAGAATTAAAATTTGAGTCATGACACGAGATTTCCAACAATGTGATATTAGCGACCAGCAAACCCTCAGATCAGCCTGCGCATACATGCAGTCTGATCAGAGCCTTTGCTAGTGGCTTGAATATTCTGTGACTGTTAAGCTACTGACTGAACACCATTTGGAGTTTCTAGGCTTAAAAAGAGGCTGCACAGGCTCGTCCCAGTCTACACTTGTCAAAATGCCACATTGTCGGAAATCACATGTCATGGCTCATTTTATTTCTCAACCTTGATGATGTGATGAAGACAGTGGGCAGAGCTAAAATTCCATGAAGCATGTAGAATTTAAGCTATGATTCCATGAAGCATGTAGAATTTTAGCTACAATCCCATGAAGCATGTAAAATTTTAGCTATGATTCCATGAAGCATGTAGAATTTTAGCTACAATTCCATGAAGCATGTAGAATTTTAGCTATGATTCCATGAAGCATGTAGAATTTTAGTGACGATTCCATGAAGCATGTAGAATTTAAGCTACAATTCCATGAAGCATGTAGAATTTTAGCTATGATTCCATGAAGCAAGTAGAATTTTAGCTACAATCCCATGAAGCATGTAAAATTTTAGCTATGATTCCATGAAGCATGTAGAATTTTAGCTACAATTCCATGAAGCATGTAAAATTTTAGCTATGATTCCATGATGCATGTAGAATTTTAGCTATGATTCCATGAAGCATGTAGAATTTTAGCTATGATTCCATGAAGCATGTAGAATTTTAGTGACGATTCCATGAAGCATGTAGAATTTTAGCTACAATTCCATGAAGCATGTAGAATTTTAGCTACAATTCCATGAAGCATGTAGAATTTTAGCTAAGATTCCATGAAGCATGTAGAATTTTAGCTAAGATTTCATGATGCATGTAGAATTAAGTTATGATTCCATGAAGCATGTAGAATTTTAGCTATGATTCCATGAAGCATGTAGAATTTTAGCTATGATTCCATTATGCATGTAGGATTTTAGCTATGACTCCATGAAGCATGTAGAATTTTAGCTATGATTTCATGATGCATGTAGAATTTTAGCTACAATTCCATGAAGCATGTAGAATTTTAGCTACAATTCCATGAAGCATGTAGAATTATATAGTGCTGCAGCAGACCCACCATATTGTGACACATACCGGTCCCCACAAGGTAACAAGCAGCAACATATATCAAATTAAAGCTAAGAGTCTCCCGTATCAAAAAATGCATGATGCCACCTCGGTATGTCGGGGCGTAAACTTTTATGAGTCATTAAAAAAGGGCACCTATACAAATAAATAACTTTACTAATAAAACTTAATTTAAACCTGAGATCAAAAACATTGCTAAAGTTGGTATAATATGAACACAAAATGATACAGAAGGATACTAGATGTACTTTGCATCATACATGGGATGCAAACAAGTCCAAATACACTGACGGAGAAAGGTCATTAGGTACATTAGTCACGTAAACCGATGATTTTCTAGAATTCTTTTTGACAAAAGGTCCTCCTTATGTACAAATGTATTGAAAACAAGTTTAAATATTATCAATGACATCTGGGAAGCAAATAGTGCATAATTTCACCACCATTTATTGGAGCGAAAAATTGTATGGCCCTCCAAAAAGGGTATCCATACAAGTAATAAATTTACTGATAAAAATTAAATTAAACCAATGATCAATAACAGTGCTTAAGTTGGCATAATGTGAACACTAAATGATACATGAGGATTCTGAAAATATCATTTATCATGTGTAAGGTTCATTTAGGTCCAAATACACTGATGGCAAACAGTCATTAAGTACATTAGTCGCGAAAACCCATGATTTTGTAGAATATTTTCTGGCAAATGATTTCTTTTGGTATAAATATATTGAATACAAGTTAAAATGTTGACAACTGACATCTGGTAAGCAAAATGTGCATGATGCCTCTTCCATATGTAGGGTCAAAAATGTTTACGGCCTTTCAAGAAGGGTACCATAAAATTTAATAACTGCACTGATAAAAAACCCATTTAAACCAGTGATCAAAACTATTGTTCAAGTTTGTATAATATGAACGCTAAATGACAAAATAGGGTGCTAAACTATTTTCTGTATTATATGAGGTGCAAAAAAATCCAAATACACTGATGGCGAAAGGTTATTGAGTACATTTTGTCACGAAAACTCATGATTTCGTAGACTTCTTTTAAGTTAAATGATTTCTTTAAGTACATATGTATTAAAAACAAGTTACATGTTATCAAATGCAGTAGCCTTCATTTCGTTTGATTTTTTTCAAAACATTGTTTAGGGATCCCTGCAAAAAAGTAAAAAAATCTCACCTTAAAGGAAAAACCTTCATTTCGTTTGATTTTTTTTCTTTTCAAAACATTTCTTCGGCAGACCAACCCCCCCCCCCCCCCCCCCCGATCCCTTGAATATCTAAATGTATTTACTTTCCTGCTAACATGCTAATCTGGATTGTATTGATGACTGATATGGAAAATTATTATTTAAACTATCTTGGAAAATTCGACTTAAAATTGTTGATTTTTAGGTTGATAATAACGTATTTTGGAACACTCAGAATGCGCCATATTGCACAGGTTTAATAAAACAAATATGCACCCCCCTAGAATGAATCTGAATCCACATCATTACAGGATATATCTTTGCATCCAGTATGTGATATTTGTTGTAAAAACGTAAGGCCTCCATTTTTTTTTACATATCTTTGGCTTCTGATGGCTATTAACCCCCCCCCCCCCCCTCGATCTCCCTTGTAAAATGTGAATGTATTTATTTTAGTGCCAAAGTGCCCATCTGGATTAATCTTAGAGAAAAATATGGCACATAATTTGGGTTGTTGATTTATTATCAAAATAAAACGTTGATTTTTAGGTTGATAATAACTAACTTTGGAACACTCAGAATGCACCAGACCGCACAATTATTATCAAATTTTCCCTGGACCCCCCTATCAACATCATACCAGGGCTACCTACACATCTGGTATGCAATTCTCTATCTAGGTAATTAGATGGTTTTTCATTAAAACTTTGATGAATGTTGATCAGATATATTCTTGCTTGTTAAAACTGAAGGTAACTTTTGCATAGGGCCTAATAGCAATAATAAAAAAAACACTCTCTATGGTTACGAAATTAATGCTTTCACTTTATTTTAGAAAATATAGTTTCATCTATTGGAAAAAACAGCTGCCCCTCCCCCACAAAGAAAACCAAATGGTCTAGCTGTCACTAATAAAAAAGTCAAGTCTATAGAGCATTCTTCTATACCTACTATACTAGGTACAGCAACAGAATTTTAAGGACGGCCCCATACTTTGAACTATATATCATGCATTCCATTGAAATAATTATATATAGTTTATTCCTTGGCCAAGGACTCTCTATTTATAAAAGTTCCCGTCCCTGGCTAAGCCCTATCTTTACATGTATAACATAAAATATTAAGTGAATATTAAGTCATCTGCTCATGTATAGCTTCATAGTTTTTAAGTATATGAACTTAATCCTATGGAAAGAACTTTATATTTTAGGAAAAATTGGCTTATATTTTGGTGGATTCGGGGAGAAGCTGAATTGATTTTAAGGATTTGGGGAGCAAAGGAAAAAAATTCCAGGGAGCTGAAGTACTTTCTTTCAGGGATTTGGGGAGATAAATGCGTTATTTTCAGGGATCAAGGGAGCACAGACCCCCCTGGGGGCCTCAGATATTATTAATGTGATATGTGGGAAGAAGTTTTGTCAAGGACATTGGCGGAATAGTTCCAACTTTTGCATAAAGTATATCAACGTGTGTCAGGAAAGTATTTAACTATTCCTTTTTTTTTGTTAAGAGATATCATATTTCATTGACCATGAAATTTCATCAAGTCCATCATCCACAAAACCACATGGCATACATGTATACTATACTTTATGAATGAGGAAGCACATGGCAGAATGGCATTGAGGCCGCTAATGATGAGCCAGTCTGCTACACCACACAACTTGCTGAATGATTTATAATTTAAATAGGAAACTTGTCTGAATAATACCTCTATTTTGTCTTGTGAAGATGTTGCCAAATCGGATGCTGAAACTGATAAATCAGTGAGTGTGTTACGCCATGACGAATTTCTGCTTGTTTTATTGGAACTAGTCATTCAAATGTCATATATAATATCTGAGTATGTCACTGTGAATTGTTGACAAACGCCTGACATTCTTAAAGTATAAAATACACGTATTTTTGCAGATGATGGACTAGATGAGCTTTCACCGTCAGTGAAATATGATATCTCTTAACAAAAAAAAAATAGTTTAATACTTGCCTGACACACGTTGATATACTTTATGCAAAAGTTGGAACATTTCCGCCAATGTCCTTCGCAAAAATTATTCCAACATATTACATTAATAAGATCTGATACGGATTTTACTAAATGAATGTACTTAAATGTATCATCTATTCATTTGGTATGATTCTATTTTGGGTAGGAGCTTCCCAAATGGCATTTGATAAATTTGATCTTGTTCTTAATACATATGTACCTAAAGAAATCATTTAACTTAAAAGAAGTCTACAAAATCATGAGTTTTCGTGACAAAATGTACTTAATAACCTTTCGCCATCAGTGTATTTGGATTTATTTGCACCTCTTATAATACAGAAAATATTTTAGCACCCTATTTTGTCATTAAGCGTTCATATTATACAAACTTGAACCATAGTTTTGATCACTGGTTTAAATGGGTTTTTTATCAGTTAAGTTATTTAATTTTATAGGTACCCTTCCTTGAAAGGCCGTAAACATTTTTGACCCTACATATGGAAGAGGCATCATGCACATTTTGCTTACCAGATGTCAGTTGTCAACATTTTAACTTGTATTCAATATATTTATACCAAAAGAGATCATTTGCCAGAAAATATTCTACAAAATCATGGGTTTTCGCGACTAATGTACTTAATGACCTTTTGCCATCAGTGTATTTGGACCTATATGAACCTTACACATGATAAATGATATTTTCAGCATCCTCTTGTGTCATTTAGTGTTCCTATTATGCCAACTTTCGCACTGCTTTTGATCATCGGTTTAATTTGATTTTTATCAGTAAATTTAAAACTTGTATGGATACCCTTTTTTGTGGGCCATGCAATTTTTCGCCACAATAAATGGTGGTGAAATTATGCACTGGTTGCTTCCCAGATGTCATTGATAATATTTAAACTTGTTTTCAATACATTTATACATAAGGAGGACCCTTTGTAAAAAAGAATTCTAGAAAATCATGGGTTTTCGTGACTAATGTACCTAATGACCTTTCTCCATCAGTGTATTTGGACTTGTTTACATCCCATGTATGATGCAAAGTATTTCTAGCATCCTTCTGTATCATTTTGTGTTCATATTATACCAACTTTAGCAATGTTTTTGATCGCAGGTTTAAATTAAGTTTTATTAGTAAAGTTATTTATTTGTATGGGTGCCCTTTTTTAATGACTCGTAAAAGTTTACGCCCCGACATACTGAGGTGGCATCATGCATATTTTAATTTGGGAGACTCTTAGCTTTAATTTGATATATGTTACTGCTTGTTACCCTGTGGGGACCACCATCTCGAAAATTAGCTCACTTTTTACTGCTTTGCTGCAGCACTAATAGTTATGATTCCATGAAGCATGTAGAATTTTAGCTACGATTCCGTGATGCATGCAGAATTTTAGTTATGATTCCATGAAGCATGTAGAATTTTAGCTACAATTCCATGAAGCATGTAGAATTTTAGCTATGATTCCATGATGCATGTAGAATTTTAGCTCAATTCCATGAAGCATGTAGAATTTTAGCTATGATTCCATGAAGCATATAGAGTTTTAGCTACAATTCCATGAAGCATGTAGAATTTAAGCTACAATTCCATGAAGCATGTAGAATTTTAGCTATGAGTCCATGAAACATGTAAAATTTTAGCTATGATTCCATGATCCATGTAGAATTTTAGCTACGACCTCTTTCTTCATCACATCATTGAAAAAAATTGAAAATTAAAATTTCAATTCGTATATTAACTTTTTATTTTTAAATTATCATTCAGTGTTATTCAAGATTCCATGTGAATAAAGTGAAAAATGTGGCGCAGAAATGTTATTTATCGACATGTTTGGCCATGTTGTTCAACAGCCGTCGCTATGATGTGATGTTAATCGAGCATTACGTCAACCAATTATAACGTTTGTTTATTTGCGATATCGCTAGACAACGCTGGGCAAATCTCTTCATTGGTAAATGAAGATAGTTGATCAATAAAAGTTCATGAAAGGGACAACAGTAGCATGTGTAAATATATAAATGTATGCTTAAATTATTGAAATACCAGTCACATAGGAGTTGTCGAAATTGTGGCATATACTATACAGGAAATATCAAATTGTCTTAAAAATGAACTTTATTATGGTCAAATTGACCAATGATCACCTAAGCACCAGTGAAAGAAAGTACTAGCTGGGAGATTATTAGCAAAATGTAAAAATTACCATTAATGGTCCTTATCTATACATTTTGCATTGGCAATATTAATTCTTTGACTGCTAGAGGCAAGTTTTGTCAGCTGCTGCAGATCTTTGAACACAGTTTGGACCCAGATCAGGCAGACTTTTTGTCAGGCCTGATCTGGGTCTAGATTGTTTGACACCCCGTCACAATGATGTATTTCCCAAAGGAATATTTTATTAAAAAGTTATGTTCAAAATATCTGCAGATGACAAAAAATTATGAAAAATTACCCCGCATGCAGAGTCGACAGGTTTGCAGTGAAAACGATTTTCTCTGGACCTTTACCATACTGAAGAAATACCTTGCTCTTTAGACAAAAAAAGCAGTTGAATTGATCGTGGAAAATGACTATTGATTATATACTCATTTGCTCTATTAAACAAGTAATCATCAAGTAAAGCGATTAAATGGCAGATATTTTTTTTGCTTATTATGATGCAGGTCAAGAATAGCCTACTTTTCAGGTATAACATGGGTATATTTTTATCAGAGGCGGAGGGGAGAAAATTGCTTTTATTATCAGATTAATCCCAATGATTTGATATCTTAGTTATATTTTTGGAGAGCAAACACGAGACTATCAAAATGTAAATACTTGATACTTGTTAGCATATGTGTGCATTTATTACAGGGTGGTGGCCATGTAATTGGAATTTCATTACCTATCAGAAGGTATTTCATGTTCATTGTAAATTAGTACATATCATACCATAAGTCGAGTTATATTAAGCAATTGGAACCTAAACTCAGAGAATCATTATTCAAAATATCAGTATACATGAAGTATCATATCAGAACAATGCATGCCTGCCTAGTCATATTTTGCCCGAGCTTGCCTAGAGTAAGTGCTCATAAGACCTAAAATCTACTTGTCAGCTTGTTTAATCAAAATAATTTATGGTATGCATATTATGTTCCCTGCTATAACCTAAGCATGAATAAAGTTGTTGAAAAATTAACAATATGGACTGCCCTAGGGTCAAGGCCTTGACTGAAAGCAAACCATAAACCATGATAGTGCTTAAGTTTCTTTTGATTTAATTTGCTACTCAACCATTGAACTTGATGCTACAAAGTGTGCAAGTACCAGTTTAGTAAAATGGTAGTTCTTGAATTCAAATGCAATGATTAGGCTGTCATGTAAATATACACAGCCATATAGTATTTTAGCATTGACTGGAAGCTTGACATGTGAAGAGGTAAAGACAATGGGAGTGTAAGTGGAAAAAATGAGTACTTCGGATATTCTATCAGTAAATCCACAATGTATGAGAAAAGCTGAGTAGATCTACATGTGGAAAATAAAGTCCTAGGAAAACAGTACTTAGTCAATAATTTATAGAAGAAAATGAGTTCTTGAGAAAATCTAGTCAATAATGTAATTGAAAAAAAGAGTACTTAGGAAATTCTAGTCAATAGTGTAATTGGAAAGAGTACATAAAAAGATCTAGTCAATAAAAGCACCGCAAGCACTGCATAATACCCAGCCACTGCTGGGGGCACCAAAAGTTATTTTGTGAGATATATAATGCCTAAGTAGCAACAGAACTGAGATAGACAAGATTAATCAAGGGCAGATAACTCATGAACTGGAAAGGTAGGAGTGATGGTCCTTCGTTGTAATATGTAACCTTTGCTGTTCAACATATCTGTGAAGTTTCATTCAGATATCATAAACAGTAAAAGAAAAACAGGCCAGAAACCATTTTTTAAAGGGAGAAAGGGCAGTAACTCCATCGAAAATGGTCGGATTTTGCCCATTAACAATCCCATACCACTCATCCCCAATAACAATATGTATGCAAAATTCGAAAAAATTCTGTGCATAAATACTCAAGTTATCGATCGGAAACAGTGAGCACGGACGGATGAAATGAACTACAGGTCAAAAACCAATTCTCAGATCAATCAAGGGTGGATAACTCACAATCTGGAAAGGTAAGAGTGATGATCCTTACCCACAATATGTAACCTTTGATGGTCAACATATCTGTGAAGTTTCATTCAGATATTCTATATAGTAAATGAACTACAGGTCAAAAACCATTTTTCAGATCAATCAAGGGCAGATAACTCATGAACTGGAAAGGTAAGAGTGATGGTTCTTTGTCACAGTATGTAACCTTTGATGTGAAACATATCTGTAAAGTTTCATTTAAATATTCCACATAGTAAAGGAACTATGGGTAAAAAACATTTTTTAATTCAATCAAGGGCGGATAACTCACAAACGGGAAAGGTAAGAAGGAAGGTTCTTAGTCACAATATGTTACCTTTGATGTGAAACATATCTGTGAAGTTATATTCAGATATTCCATATAGTAAAGGAACAATAGGTCAAAAACCTTTTTTCAGACCTATCAAGGGCGGATAACTCACAAACTGGGAAGGTCAGAGTGACGGTCCTTAGTCACAATATGTAACCTTTAATGTGCAACATATCTGTGAAGTTTCATTAAGATATCATGAACAGTAAAGGAATAACAGGCCAGAAACCATTTTTCCAATACGAAAAAGGGCAGTAACTCCGTTAAAAATGGACGGATTTTGCCCATTAACAATCCCATACCACTCATCGCCGATAACAATATGTATGCAAAATTTGAAAAAATTCCGTGAATAAAAACTCAAGTTATCGATCGGAAATGGTGAGCACGGACGGACGGACAGACACCGAAGGGTATAACATAATACCTCGTCACTAAAGTGTGGTGGGGTATAAAAATGATATAGAAAATTTAGTACACAGGAAAATATAGTCAATGGTGTAATTTAAAAAATGAGTACTAGGGAAATTTGGACATGTACTTGGATAAATGAGTAGTGTCAGAAATCAGGTTATTTAATTGTATTAGTGACTACCCTGTGATTTAATTTGAGTACATGCAGAAAATCTTGTTATGTATTTGGATAATCTTGCTACTGTAGAAAATCTGTACGTTGTTTAATTGGATAAATGAGTTCATGTAGAAAATCTGGTTGTGTAATTGCAAGCCTTATTTTTTGCTCAAAAAAGAAATAAATCTTGTGTGGAGAACTCGATAGGGTAAACAAGAAAATAGCTTCTACAGTGAAGTCCCTCTTTAATGCTGTTTGGGGTCCATAGGAATGAGCTGTGTTGTAATAATCATGTTATAAAGGAATAATTATACATAGAAATCATAGGAAAATGACCATGAAATGGTCATTTTCTTATAATTCATTTGTAAAATTCCATGGTAAAAAAAAATAGGGAGCCACAACATGACGGTGTTATATCCAATTCTGTGTTATAACATGGTGTGTTATAGAGTTCACTGTACTTTGAATAAATGTCATAATTGTTGTTCTTTACCACCGATAATCAAGTTTTTGAGCAAAGGTATTATTTTTAGAAACACTTCAGTTGGAATTTTATGCATGTTCCAAAAATAGTTTCAATATAATAAAACCAACAAAACTTTTTGTCTTTTTCTTTGTTCAAGTTTGTTTGTGTTGAGGCTTGACGTCCTAGTCAACAGTTATTCAGTCATGTCGGGATGACTGCCTGTCTTCAATCTGCTTGATATCTGGTGTCCTAATCCAAACAATGAAATCATATTAAATATATATTTTATGGTGAGTCTTGAATATGCTTTTGAATGTTATCAAAAAAAAACCCCAACAACCAGAGTGCAAGGAATCGATACATACACATTATTATAATAATAACTTGATCTGGCGTACTGTGCCACTTTGAGTGGATGAGGTTATACCATTGGATCACCAGAGACGCGAATGGTGATCCATTGGTATAACCTCATCCACGAGACTTTTTTTTTATTTGATTCTTTACTTCCCATCAACAATCTTTCAGTTATATAGGGACGGGTCTTCTTGGGTTGAACCAGTACTAAGCTAGGATAAATGTGTCTTGCTTAAGGACCACAACGCAGTGACGTCAGTGAGGCTCGAACCCACGGCCCTTCGGTCTCGAGTCAAGCACTCTACCACTGAGCTCCCCTCATCCACGAGACATGATACTGTACACCAGATCAAGTTACTATTATAATAATTTGTTTATTATATACCTTTTACTGACATTATTCTGACTTTATAGAATGTTTGGTCTTTAATCCAGAAAAATTGCGGGAACGTTTGCCTTTACGTTTCGTTTCTTGACGTTACATCATCATGTCTTCCATCTCTGGTTCCACGCTTCAAATTTACTTTATGCAATGTCGCTGCCAAAACAGGTAACAT
Organism: Loripinus fragilis; assembly: GCA_964019695.1. Lineage (NCBI taxonomy): Eukaryota > Metazoa > Mollusca > Bivalvia > Lucinida > Lucinidae > Loripinus > Loripinus fragilis. Next base: position 264,133 of record CAXHUL010000335.1, on the reverse strand, counting down.
TAAAGGATAGTGATATGGATTCAGAAAAACTCAGTTCGTTGATCCGGATTTCTGTATCAGATGGCCAGAAAACAGACAGTTCAAAACTTGTATGATTTATAGGAATATAATAAAATCAAGTAGCACACCTGACCCGCGACACCATGTGGGAAAGTGACAAAAACATCAAAAACAAGTGCCAAGAGGTCAGTACTTTCCCAGCAGGTGATCACAAGGCTGCAAGGAACAGGCAAGACAGTATAAAGATAAACACAAAATACAAATAACAAAGTCTCATTTTCAAGGGAACTGAATGGCTTAAAGAAAATCATACCCTACAAACATCCCTGGCATGTCCCCTCAAAGTCTTACATTTGCTACATATATTCAAGTGCACTTCAGACTAAATTTTATCATGGAAGTAAACACTTAAACCCTGATCAGACAGAAGAGCATTCTGATCTGGGTCCATATTGTTTGCAATACAGGCAACCTAAGTACTTAAGATGAAAAGATGGCAGACGACAAAAGTCGTCTTTTGTTATACCCCCCACAAACTTTGTTCGTGGTGGGTATACTGTTTTCACGTCTGTGCGTGTGTGCGTCTGTCCGTAACGTTTTGTTTCCTTAATATCTTGAAGAGTCATTGCTGGATTTTCATCAAACCTTGCAAACATGTTCATATATGCAAGACAATTACTTTAGACGAAAAAAGTAAGGGCTACGGGCCAATTCTATTAGAGTTATTTCCCTTTGTAGTTCTAAATGGCTTTTTATATAGGGTTTTATACTTATGCTATTATAGCCCATACACGGGCTGATCAACTCCTACCACAGCTTTTGATGGAACAATTTGATACTTTTCCTAAACAGTGTAGACACATTGACCATATGCATGGAGTTTGGTTCAGAAAAAATAATTTTTGACAAAATGACAGCTGTGAGAACTTAGACAATTTTTTCCTAATATGCCTTTTGTATATGCATTGATGGCGCCTTCATGGGCCGATCAACTCCTACCACAGCTTTTCATGGAACAATTTGATACTTTGCCTATACAATGAAGACACATTGAACATATGCATGAAGGAGTCTGGTTAAGAAAAAAACAATTTTTGACAAAATGACAGCTGTGAGAACTTTGACAATTTTTCCCTAATAAGGTGTTTGTATTATGCATAGACAGTGCCTTCATGGGCCGATCAACTCCTACCATAGCTTTTGATGGAACAATTTGATACTTTTCCTATACAATATAGACACAATGAACATATGCATGAAGGAGTTTGGTTTAGAAATTATTTTTTTTTTACAAAATGACAGCTGTGAGAACTTAGACAACTATTCCCTGATAAGGTGTTTGTATTATGCATAGATGGTGCCTTCATGGGCCTATCAACTCCTGCTACAGCTTTTGATGGAACATTTTGATACTTTGCCTATACAATATAGACACATTGAACATATGCATGAAGGAGTCTGGTTGAAAAAAACTTTTTTTTGACAAAATGACAGCTATGAGAATTTCGACAATCATTCCCTTAAATTGCTTTTGTATATGCATGGATATTGCCTTCTTGGGCCCATCAACTCCTACCACAGCAATTTGATGGAGCATTTTGATACTTTGCCGATACAATGTAGACACATTGAACATATGCGTGAAGGAGTATGATTTGGAAAAAATAATTTTTGTTTGCACAGATTCTACTGAAACCTTCTTTTCAAAACTAAAGTCTGCTGGTTTGAACTATAACTTACCAAGTTTTTTCACTGATTCTTACTGTGTGGGGGGTGGTATCTAATAAGCATCGCTTATTGACTTTTTTCATTTGATTTGATTCTTTACGTTCCAGTCAACAATTTTTCAGTCATGTCGGGACAGGTCTTCCTGGGTTGAACCAGTACTATGCAGGGATTAATGTTAATCTTGCTGGAGGACACAATGCAGTGCCGTCGGTGATGCTCAAACCCGCAACCCTTTGATGTCGAGTCAAGCACTCTACCACTGCACATCCAACAAAAGTTGTACATAATTGGAGGAAAAAGGGTCAAGAACCAGATAGATGAAATAAAACTTGTTATACATTAAACCTTTGTATTCGGGAAACCCCTAAATGAGTATGTTTGTAAACAGTGAAGACCCAGATGAAATGCAGCATTATGCTGCATTTCATTAGGGTCTACACTATTTGTAAAGGTAAAAATTATCTTCAGACAAAAACAATATTCTTTGAAAATTATAACCTGACACCCCTAAATAAGTACAATGGGCTGACTATCCAAAGTTTATTTCTATAAAACCAGAAGGAATAATCCATTAGTATACTAAGGCTTAAAGTAAGCTGGAGAGAACATGTCCCCCAGGTTAGCAGCCAGGTAAAGGTTCATTGCTGCCTTCTCAGCTACATAGACTAGCTAGAACATTCAAATTTGGCATTTAGCAAGTTTACCTATTATACTTTCTAGAGAAGAAAAAAAAGAGGCACTAATCAGACTGCACAGCTGCGCATGCTGATCTGAGCCTTTGTTGTTCACTTACAACAAAATCAGGTTTTCTCGCCATTTAAAATGGCTTTGTGGCGCTTAACTCTTTGCCCCCTGGGAAATTTTAATGCTGATTTTTTTTCAGATCAACTTTTTCAAAAAATTCTTACATGAATACCATCTGAGTGTCAAACAGAATGGATCCAGATCAGGCCCAACATTATGTCAGGCCTGATCTGTGTCCAATCTGTTTGCAAACGTTATGAGCAGACGACACTAGTAGGTAATGAGTTAAACATTTTGTTTATATCTATCCACATTTTCTCTCCAGAATAACCGTTTATACACACACAGAATAAATGGGGGTATATTACAAAAACACAATTTATAAAAGGACTAAAAAATTTATTCATAGTATACAGCACTTATGTCATAAAAACCTTTATTAGGCATTTTATTTACACTACTATTTACATGCTTAACAAACTTTAATGTATCTTTGTCTCTATATACAAGGGCTAATGAATTCTCCTTCGGCTGTACTGTCAACAACTGAAAAAGACCAAAAACACTCAAATCACTTACATACTCCTACGTCTAGATAAGGAAAACAATTTGAGCATTAATTTGTGATTGCTTTCTTATACAGTCGAACTTTGGATCGCTGGAACTCACCTGTCTCAAACACCAGGGATCGCTCGAACTTGTTCGTCGGTCCCTGCAATTTCCCTATACATTTAATGTTAAAATACACCACAGGCTCGAACAGCGATGGCTCGAACTCTCGAACTCAAAGCACAGTCCGCAGGGCAATTTTTTCATGTAAAGGTGCTATGATGGCTCGAACCAAATATTTCTTTACATGAATCAGTCACACGCTTGATTTAAGTTCATTATTATTTCCATAAGCTCTCCATGACAATGATGATTTCACCCTTGGGTTACCTAACTGACGAGTAGAAAGTGTGAAGCAATTAGCGGCAATTTATCAGATCAAAGCTTTGAGTAAGTTCTCACTTGTCACCACTTAGTCGGGCAGCCGAAAATGATTAAAGACAATTAATGAGATGTTTTGTAATCAAGAATTCGCGTGTCAAAATGAGTAAACATGCCTGGCTGGATAAAGACAGGCATCAGATTGTGCTGCGGTACAGTCTGATCCGCGTCTTTGTTGTAAATGTCCTGGGGAGTTTGTATTTTTTTCATGTTTTTATTTGTTGTTATTAATTAAACTTGCACATTGTGAATAAATAATAAGAAACAAACTTGTTTTTTTCTTGGAAACGATAAACAACCGAACATAAACTGTAGCGACACACAAAGAGGAACATTCACCCACTAGAAGAAAACAGTACAGCTTACTCGATAGCAAATGCATTGATCAGCCTGCGAATATGCATATGCTGATAAATGTATTTACTTTCAACAGATTCATATGCTGACACATGCGGCTTAATATTTTAACTGTAGCGTGCAAAGGGTTATTGATCAGTGACAGGTGTCACGTGCGCTTTGCAACTTTGGTCGATAAAAAACGTGGTATCCGTGATGACATAAAGTACACATGAACCAACTTAAAAATTGTCAGGCTTGAACACATGGATGGGTCGAACTCGCACCGACGGTCCCGACGAGTTCGAGCCATCGAAGTTCGACTGTACTAGAAATAAGTCAAGGGGATACGGATTGCAAAAATTGCACATTCTCACAAACCAAGCCAAAAATGACATATTTTGATGAACAAAGGACAATAACTCTTGCAGCCATGCAATGATACAGATCATTATGGTTCTTGAGCAAGACATTTTGGTGTTAAGCATTATGTCCAAATTTCGAAAAGTTCCATTTGAAATTATTCAGTAGGAGACCCTACATCACCAAAAAAAGGCAAAATTTCACAAAGGGCAGTAACTCCTGAAGGAATATTGTGATATAGACCATTTAAGAAATTGAGAAAGACAGTTTAGTACTGACCATTGTGAAAAAGTTTGATAAAGTTCTGATCAAAATTACTGTGTTTAGAGACGGGACATCATTAAAATTGTGATTTTTCATCAACAAAGGGCAATAAGTCATGATTGCATACGGTAATATTACCACATTATCCAACTCTAGAAAGATATTTGGTAGATAACATTGTGATCGAGTTTCAATAAAGCTGTGATTGGAGCATTTGGTGGCACTTTATCTGAAAATGATGTCTGCTTATCATGTCTGTTGCATATATTCAAATGCACTCCAGACCAGTTATATCATAGTACCAAACAATATTAACTGATCCGATTGCTCCTAAGGGAGCAGTCTGATCTGAGTACATGCTGTTTGCAATTCATGCTACCAATATACATCAGTTAACCACAAAGCTGACTGCATTTGTCATGAATGGCAGGAAAGGAGTTTTGTGTTTAACTCTTTGCTTGCTAGCGGTGAATTTTGTCATCTGCTGATGATCTTTGCAAACAATTTGGATCCAGATCAGGCAGGACAAAACGTCGGCCTGATCTGGATCTAAACAGTTTGACACTCTGATAGTGTTCCTGAAAGATATTTTTCAGAAAGTTAATTCTGAAAAAAGTCAGCAGACAACCAAAAAGTCATGAAAAACTACCCAGCATGCAAAGAGTTAAATACTGTAAATTCGTAAAATTTTGGGGTTTTATTTTCCCCAAACGTCACATATTCGTGAAAATAGAATCCTCGCGAAATGGCAAAATCACTCTGTCGTTTACTGATTTAGGTACATCATGCCCTAGTGGCGAATTTTTAACGCCCCAAATATGTCTATTAACTCTATTCGCGAAAATAAAATTCTTGCGAAAATTTTCGGATTTGCAGCATACCTCCTCATCTTCTCCTTTAGCAATGTATGATGTAAATCCACCATAGTCAGACTCCCATCCTGTGTAAATAGACAGAAATAAAATATTTCGTGAGATTTTGGTACTTATCACATGTGTGTAAAGTCATTCTCTAACCCTGTATGCATGAATGGAGTCTTCCTTCTGGTTGGATTCAATAAACTTGGAATAATCCATTGTACATATGACATCAAGAAGTCAAAGGCTATAAATAAAATTGTATTTATTTCACTGAAGATCATTTCTACCATAGCAAACAGCGTTGACCCAGATGTAATGCCGCATTATGCGGCATTTCATCTGGGTCTTAACTGTTTGCCAAAGTATGCATTTAGGCATCAATAGTATACCAGGGTTGACTCTTAACCTGTCAGTGTCATTTGCTGGTAACCTTTGCCTACAGTTTTGATGCAGATCAGGCCCAACAAAACATTAGGCCTAATCTGGATCCTGAAGATTTTTTTGAAAAAGCTAATTTTGAAAAAAAAATAGCAAATGACAAAAAGAATGAAAAATGTCCCAGTGAGTAAACAGTTCAACATGCATGAGCATCTATCTTGTTTGGATATGTGCCTAAATGTTGGCCTTCATCTATGTTCATATGTTGAGTGTCATGCACAGATCCAGAGGGGGGGGGGGTCTGAATCACAAAAGTATAGGGTTTCTTACCAACACTGGTCTGGATCCCCTGAAAAATCACAGAGCTAACAAGCCAGATTTCAACGTTGGGCCATCATTGGCACGCCAGTGAAACGTCATTTAAATGGTGTTTCGCTAGCGGGTCGATGATGGCCCGCTTTAAGATGTATTTGGATCCTCCCTCTCCTCATCAACTAAAAAAACAACAACAAAAAAGTAAGACCCCCCTCTGACAAAACTTCCTGGACCTGCACATGAGTGTAGGAGCAGGGGAGGCTCACAGGCTGACCAGACTTTGCAGATTTTAGATTTTGAGCCTTTACTGCTACATATGCTATTACAGTAAAACCTGTCTAAAACGGCCACTCAAAAATAGACAAAACAAAGGTCTTAATGACATATGGTACCTTAATGAAGGTCGAAAATATTGCAGAATGCTCTCATGGAGCATTCTGCAATACTTTTGACCTGCATTAAGCGATAATTGGTCTTGAAAACCAATGTTCAGTCTTTTTGAAAGTGGCCATTTTACACAGGTTTTACTGTAGTACCCAAATCTCATGAACTGGATAAACTATTTACATGAGGTATGGTATGAGTGGCCATGGCCTTGTGGACAAACCCACTTGCCTGTAAACAATGGGATGCAGGTTTGATCTTTAGCTTCTCCAGTTTATTGGAACAAGATTTAAGTTGTGGCCCCTTCCCAATATGATCTTGTACATGGGGGAATGTTGAAAACAATTGCCACATGTCAGTCTTTTCCGACTTGATCTGCAGTCCCTTTTCAACAATTGTTTCTATAAAATGGCAAGTTGACGAAGACAGTTTTATCAGTGGCTGAGTCAGAGGGGAAACCCCTGTTAGAGACAAAATTATTTCCTTTTCATGGAGAATTTTCAGGAAAAACCAGGAAAAAATAATAAATAATCGGGTATAATTAGCAAATCGAACCCCCCTTTGTAAATTTGAACCCCCTATCAAGAAATCCGGGATCCACTTCTGGTTTTATAAAGAGCTAGAAGAACAGAAAAACAGAAATCTGTTACCTTGACAACCAACATATAGCACGAGATCTAAGGCAAACTCCAGGCCCTCTGTATCAGTATCATGTACTAGTGTATAACAGCCTTGCTGCCATCTCCTCACCTCACTACGGCACTGTGATGTACAGTCCTTATCTGTAACATACGTACAGTAAAACCTGTCTTAAGCGGCCACTCAAAAAGAAGACTAAAAATTTGTTTTCAAGACCGATTATAGCTTAACGCAGGTCAAAAGTATTGCAGAATGCTACAAATGGAGCATTCTGCAATACTTCGACCTTCCTTAAGCTACCATTTGTCATTAAGACCTTTGTTTAGTCTATTTTTGAGTGGTAGCATAAGGCAGATTTTACTGTAATTGGTTTAAACACTTTGCATGCTGGAAAATAGTGCATGCTTTATTTTTGTTGTCTACTATTTTTCAAAATCAACCTTTTCCAAACGTTCTTATAAAGGAATAGACTGAGTGTAAAACAATTTGGATCCAGATCAGGCCCAACATTTTGTTGGGCCTGTTCTGGGTCCAAGCTGCTTGCAAAGGTTATCAGCAGACAACACAGGCAAGTAAAGAGTTATAGGTAAATTGAGGCCCTAACACAGGGGCCAGTCCAGTGTTTATAGTATGCCACAAAATAATAAGTTTATAGTCTATTTCAGTATATTATCCGAGATGGCATATAATATTAAGCTGGACTGGGCCCTGTGGGCCCTAATTATTCCCGCACATATCCTTAGAATACCCCATTCCAAGCATTCAGTGAGTGTTTGTATCATGAGCCTTGGTTCCAACAATGAAGCACTATGACTTCAACACTTTGTAAACATCTCATTTGTAATCTTGGTAACAAACAAAACACATTTGCCATATGATTGGCTTTTAAGTCAAATGAGGCTCTGATCAGATCGGAAGATAAGGAATGGTGATCAGGATCTCTTGCTGTTTGTCCTTATTGAGGCCTAGACATTAAGAGCAAAGTCTGAGCAATTAGTACAGGTATGAAATTTCCTGCCACTTCTGAAACACCTACATATATATGTCTTTATATACTCCTCAAAATAATTGAAAGACCAATACTATCAATTATAACATTGATGCATTTTGTGTAGAACGTATTTTGAAAAACAATGTTACGATCTAGCTTAAATTTTTCGGACATCTTTGACGCCTTATTGCCAAGTGAAACAGCAAAAAGAAAATGGTAGAAAATGTTACTAACAAGACTTCTTTGTCATTTTAAAACTTGATCTAAAGGTATTGGAATGTCGTTTTTTGTGTGTTATCCATGGACTACAGAACTGCATGAAATGAATGAAAATTGCTTTTAGATGCTTAAATCTCTGGTTTTGCATGATTTTATTGTGTTTTAATCCCGTCAATACCACTCACCTCTTCCTGTGAGAGAAAATTGCCCCTTTTGGCTGTGGCGTAATGGCCAGGCTATGGATTCAGACAACTCGTTTTGACGTTTGTCTTTGACAATCTTTAAACGATTCATCGGGACATCTTTCTAACACTCAAAGGCATAAATGACGCTTTAAAATCTGATTCTTGATGGACAAGTATACACATTGTTTTCAGAAAACAAAACAATGTCGAATTTCCATTGTCAGAGATGAAAATGCTGGCTTCCCAGTATATTGAAACTGTTTGAAGATTTTTTTGCATGTAAGCTGAACTGTTTAAAACAAAGTTTAATTTGATGTCACTTTCATTCTACTCGAATGACCACAGAAGATTTTCTTTACCCCACCCACTGCCTTTTGAAAGTGGGGTTTTGAGGGTATGTGCATTTGAGACACAGTTATGGCAGAATTAGGCACGGGAATCATTAATAATGATTCCTAATTTATGTGCATAAAGAATAGAAAGATTTGGGCCAAGTTTTACAGAATTTAAATGTTTTAGCTAATTATACTTACGATCTAAAATCTTGGTCCTTTAATTATTTTGAGGAGTAAAGTAAACAGAGGGTCAAACAGGTTTGACCCAGATCACCCCTATATTTTGGCGGGCCTGGTTTGAGTCGAAACTGTTAGTAAAGAGTATCAGCAAATTATTGTTAGACTTGATTCTTAACGTCCCATCAACAATCTGTCTGTTATAAAGGGACGGGTCTTCCTGGGTTGAACCAGCACTAAGCTATGATTAATGTTCTTGCTCAAGGACACAATGCAGTGACGCAGTAGAGGCTCTAACCCGAAGCCCCTAGGTCTCGAGTCAAGCACTCTACCACTGAGCCACTGCACTCCCTGTAGTATCAGCAAATGAGAAAAGAGTATCAGCAGAGGACAGAAGTTTAAAAGAGTATCAGCAGAGGACAGAAGTTTAAAAGAGTATCAGCAGAGAGAATATCAGCAGATGACAAAGTCATCATTATTGGGTGAATAACCAAAATATTTCCTATATGGACAAGTGTTTTGATGGTAGGACAATTTCATATCTTCCTGGGTTAAACCAGTACTAAGCAGCACTAAAGCATCTTGCTCAAGGACACAGCACAGTGTCTCTGCTAGCAGTGAGTCTTGAACTAGCAACCCTTCGTTCCCCAGTTAAACACTCTATCAACTGAGCCATTGCACTCCGCATGCATATGGACAAGTGAGTCAATGAACACCTCTACACATGTGCAGAATAGGACCTCAATTGTTTTTAAATAAGTGCACATCTAAACCAAATGCCTATATATCAACCTGGAAGATGGATCTTTCTGAAATGGAACCTACAAAATTAGAAAACAGCAAAGTTTTAACTGAGTTTTATTCTCAACCTTCAATATAACAAATTCATATCTTGCATTCTGCAGTATATCCAGGCCCCCAGATAAGAGTGTGTAACAGAAAATTATTTTTTTTATTTCTCAACCAAAACATATGTTGTGGGTACTCAAAAGAACCGTCTCAATGAGACAGTTCTTTTGTGCACCCAAAACACATGTTTAAACTGATGGGTAAGAAAATGATGGCAATTCAACGCTAAAAGAAAATGCTTAACTGGCCCTATGGTATATCATCTGAATCTACATATAAATAATCTGGAAAAATGAATCCTTCAGAAATAGAGAGAACCTACAATATAAGACAACAGCATCTCAGGCATTTATGCCCTTCACTGAAATAAACCATCTCATCTTTCTCTTCTGCTTAGCTATGCTATGAATTTCAATAACTTACCGGTTGATTTAGACTGATTCTTTTCCCTTTCCCCATTTTCACTATCAGAACTAGACTCTGAATCAGAACCAGCCAATTCATGTAGTTTTAAACCAGTCAGGTTAGATAGCACCAGGAATAAAGCATCTGATTGCAACAGATCAAGACAGCTCTTTAAAATGGCTGGGCAGGTGTCTTTATTAGCCTCATAATAACACCTAGAAAAAATAACAACATTTGATCAACCAGATGATATTGAGTAAAATTTAACCCTTAAAGCGCCACCTATAATTTGCAGCAGACGACAATTTCAAATTTTGCCGCTTTTTCAGAAATAATAAATAAGGCATGATATTTCATGAGAATCGTCTGCTGGCAGACGATTCTCATGAAATATCATACCTTATTTTTTCGAAAATTGGGAAAGATGTTGCAAAATTTGTCGTCTGCTGCAGTTGTGATTGGCGCCTTTGCTACTGGGAAAATTTGAATGCATTTTTGTCCTCTGCTGACTATTTTTCAAAATCACGTTTTTTTCCCCCAAAACATTCAGGAATACCCTCAGAGTGTTGAACAGGTTGGATCCAGATCAAGACCGACAAAATGTTTGGTCCTGATCTAGTTCAAAGATGTTTGCAAAATAAAGTTATAAGCAGACAACATTAGCAGGCAAAGCATTAAACTGACAGAGACTATATCTAAGAGTGCCTGGATCAATCAAGCTTGTTTACCTCAATATTTGGACACCTTCACTTCCAATCATATTCATCCTCAAACTTGAACAAGCCAATATGACTAACAGTAATGAGGTGAGAAAAAGTAGATTTGGAGTGTTTCTCTGTGATGGTACATTGCAATTGTTATCAGGTTTCAATGCGAGCCGAACATTTCTTGTACTTCAACAACAGCAGAATCTAGGGCGAAGATTTGGTACCAGTAAAATGCATTTCTAAGGCAATATATCTGTTGTTGTTGACTTTTTGTTTATTGTTATTCCCATTGTGGGAGTCTGTAATTGTTCTATGTTTTGCTGTATGTTACTTTATGTCCCTTCTAGTTTTTAAATCATCTTGATGGGGAAGAGAGAGCTGGTTACTTTACTTGGTTTATCTTCCTGGTGTCTCATGATTGTTGTTTGGCTCTTCCTTGTGGTGCCATGGGTTTGTCTGCAGTTTGTGATTGTGGTATTTCCTGATCATACTCACTATTTTGGAAAGGCAAACAATATTTACCCTGATCAGAGTGCTCCCTAAGAGGGTTTAAACTGCTTGGTCATGCTCAGCTGTCTTTGTTTAAGGTAAATATTGAAAGCACCTTTGGAGGTCATAGTTTTGTCATGCAAAATAAACCAAATATATCTTTATAGCTCTATAAAAATCTGAACAAACTTTCAAAAGTAGGCCATCTTGGTCTCCTAAATGCCCTGGATTTAAGGTGCAATTATATTGATATATCATTAGGTGGATAAATGCATACCATAAAATATAAATTTTGGTATATATAATATCTGTTAAAAGTGTTCAAACTTGGAAGTGCACATACGTGAATATTTTCTTATCCATCAGTTTAAACATTTGTTTTGGGTGCTCATTGAGACGGTTCTTTTGATTACCCACTACAAGTGTTTTTGTTGAGAAATAGGAAATTTAATCATAAAAATTAAACCATATTTTGTGAGGTTCTTCCAAGATTTCACAGATGTGCAGGCTAATCTGAGGCTTCACTGCTCACCTTGTGCAGGCTAATCTGAGCCTTCACTGCTCGAAGCTCAGTATCAAATTTGAATGCTACAACTTTGGTGACCTAATATTAAAGCATAATGCACACTTAACTTTTAACAAATTCTATATTCTCTTTTGAAAACCCTCTGTTGAAGCCAGCTAATCTGGATTCTAAACTGTTTATCATCAATATAATGTATCCATGTTAATAACCAAATTGCATCACTGGATTGACTAGAAATTAGAAGTTCTTACAGTGTAAACAACCCATAAAGTGAGGAGCAGAGGCTCATTGGTATTTTAGTGGGTGATTTGAGATCAAGGTACCTGTATCCCTGATTCAAGCCTCACCAGAGGCACTGTGTTGTGTCCTTGAGCAAGGCACTTTATGCTCTGCTTAGTAATGGTTCAAGCCAGGAAGTGCCATGGCATGACTGAAACCAATTGTTGACTGGGACATTAAGCATTGAATCAATCATCAAAGTGTGTACCTATAAGAGCATGTGTACTAATTGGGTCAAATAATATGAATATGGTGTTATTGTTTACCAGTAATAAAGTTGGGTGAATTACTTTGAGCAGAAATCATACAGTGACAGAGTATGAAATGAGCGGAGAACCATACAGTCAAAAGAGCGGATGGAAAAATCATTCAAATGAGCGAATTTTCCAGGTAATGACCTTTAAAAAAGGATTCACTCCGTTGTATTACCTGTAAAAGCCAAATATTGCTCAGTCTTTAATATGTGATTGGAAGCACATTGTAGTGGCGGATCTAGAGGGGTTTTGCACCCCCCCCCCTCCCCGCTATTTTTATATCCTATGAAAATGGAATAATTTGGTCTCAGTGAGACCAAATTATTTCATTTTAATGGGAGATTTAAAATGAGATAAAATCTGCAAAGCCAACCCCCACACATTTCAGGAATCCTTGATATTTCCCTGCATCTGGTTGTTTACCTGGAAAATTTGCTTATTTGAATGATTTAAACAGCTGCTCTTTTGACTTATGGTTCTCTGCTCTTTCGTAAAAATAAATCTGCTCTTTCGTATTATGGATCCGCTCAAACGTAAATCTTCCATATTGACTGATGGACAAATGCAATGGTGGATAGACAGATGAATGGATATAAACTTGAGGTTAGTGCAATAACAAGTACCTTTTATTTGGAGGTCCTCGTTTCTTCCACTCAACTTCTGCTTGTAGAGCAAGCTTTAAAGCTTCATACCTTTCTGCCTGTAAAAGGACAGCCAACTCTTACTTACTCAAATCTGGATAAAATGAAGTAGTAGTGGGGCAGATATGTAACAATTTTGAGAAGAATCGTGCATTTTATGATAAAAGCATGAAACTTGGTACATGGCTAGTTGATAACAATACAAAAAAATTAAGGGTCAGTGCCACGCTGAAAATGTCCTCTAATGGCCGCCATGATCTTGTTTTTCCAAAATGGCCGCTTTTTCAACTTATTCATTATAATCTCATTATTTATTTGCAAACATCATGTTTTCTTCAGTTAATTTTACTTAAATAGCCGTCAGTTATATCTAAATACCTTAAAATCATCTTTCATTTTTAAAAAAAAATCAAGATTGAGGCTGTATTTTAAAGATGGCCGCCACTTTTGTGTCTAAAAAGTGCAGTTGTATATTAGAACTTAACAAAGTTATAAATTTTGATGCAAATTACTTCTAGCAAGTAGAAATAGTCCCATTAAACAAGTTACTTACTTATCAGCATGGCTTTAATGTTGCTTATTGTTCCAACATGGTATTAAAGATGGCTACCAATGTGAAAATCATAACATAATATCTGCTTTCATTTGGAACTGGAAGTATGTAGTTTGAATTTATGCAAACGATTTTCAAGAATAATTTGATTTAATGGCTTTGGATAAAAAAGAGAACATCAAACATGGCATCCAAGATGGCTGTCAAAGTGAAAATGTTATATGGACACCATTTATAAAGTGACCGCCATCTTGGTTTTTCCAAAATATGCAGTCTATTTTAAACTCAATTATTTTAAGCTCGTACATTTGCAAGCCAATATATGGTCTTCATTTATTTTCACTCATTTTGCAGTCAGTCATACTAATTTGCCTCAAAAATTGTCATTCGGGATTAGAAAACACAAGATTTAGGACATAGTCTCAAGGTGGCTGTCACATGTTGCATCCTCAATAGTGGTGGTATACCAACTTGACCAATTATGAATTTCCATGCAAAATTCTTATGCAATTAAGTAGAAATAGCTACACAAACCAGGGGTAAACTTATCAGATTTCTTTTTTATTTTCAAGATGGCTTTATATTTAGTTTTAGAAAAAAGAAATGTATTTTTACTTTCAATAGGAAAATATTTTGAGGCTGTTTGAAGTTATGAAAATGATTTTCAAGAAATGATATATTTAATGAATTAGGATAGTAAAGGGGACATCCAACCTGTCATCCACGATGGTTGCTTATTTTGTTTTTAGACTCTTATACAGATGTTTCCTTAAAATGTGTTCTTTATAAAATGGATATATTCAAAATGAGATACATATACATTTTTTGTATCTATAGCAAACTAAAACTGTCCTTTGTAAAATTGTCATTGCATAAAATACCATTTGTTTACATCTGATTTTAGTAGAAAATCCTATAAAATCTGTAATAGAGATATCAAAGTTTCTTTTTGACCTTTCTCCTTCTCATCAAGTTACCATGGGCTTAAAAAGGCTATACATCTCCTAAAACTGTATACGATTTTTAAAAAAAAATGTTTTAAAACCACAATCCTCCGTTTTCACACACATCAACTTTTCGACTTGATCTTGACAAATTACGTATTTGCTGCAGTCAGCCTTATTATGTTGTGTTGATGATGTAGCTGACACTATCACATTTACTTGAAAGTAATCAAAATTTATACTATTCTGAAGTCAATCCAATATATAATGTTGCAAACATCTTAGTTTCTAGCCAAAGTTTCCCTCACTAGTTTCTTGCTAGTGATTCGGGCATTTGGTTCCATAATAGCTCAGTCCAAAACCTATTCAGTCTAACTATGAAACCAAAGCTTTATTGTGTATTTAGGTATGTAGGAGTTTTAAATGATAATGTTATTTTGCTCTGTATTTACAGTGATGCTCTTTTACAGCCTAGGGATCTTCAGCTAGGTGCCACAAACGCATATTCTGTCGAATCCTTGTCCTTGCTGCATCAATTTTTTGCTTTTTGTGATTTATTGTTCACTGGTTATTCATTGACTAGTTAAAAGTTAGTCCTAGAAACTGTTCCAAGGTAGTAGTGCTGTTGTGGTTCTCATTTTATTTTTCTTGGTGTAAATGTGATTTGTTTATACTTTTATATACATGTATGTGAATGATTTTGGTTATGTTAAGGTAGCCTAGTGACTACCTTCAAGGGTAGAGCTATACATCAACACTGTATACTATCTATCTGTATATTTAGTTTTCACCATTTTGGTTTTGTAGGAAGAATGTTAGCTCGGATTGTACGAGTTCCTAGTCATTGCTTTGATTTTACCTAATATATAAGCCAAAATGGGAATAATATGTCCGGAATGACACAGGCCAACAGTCGCTAGGTGAAGAAGCGTAAAAAGAATTATAAAGATACTTAAATTTGAACTCTTTGGAATGTATAATGCATGCCAGAGGTATCCCAGTTGAAGGTCTAGCCAGCTGATCAGTACAGGAATCATCACAAAAGCAATTAGCAGGATGTGTTCTGACAAAGCAAACAGATCATCAGCAATTGTCATTGAGATACTTTATTCTACATGTATTTGGGAAACTGTCATAATCAAGGTGTTTGACCTTATCGGCAACATAATCTCGAGAGTAAGTACATATACCTGGTAGGAGAGCAAAATTGACGGTATAAACATAGGCAAAGGGGGTGCTCTGAACAGAGGCTTGAAGTTATTTAAGCAATTAATAAGGGTGTTTGGGTGCATATTGGAGAAACATATCAGACAGAGAGTTGAGATTGACGAGATGCAGTGCAGATTTATGTCAGGCCATGGTGACATTACAGTTGCGATCTTCATTTTAAGCCAGCTACAGGAGTTGCTCATGAACTCTAACATGCTATTCTACATAACTTTCATTAACATAGGGAATGACAGCAGGTATGTAGTGTGCCTGCTTTTAAATCAACAAGTAGCTGGTGCGACTGATGCATGGCATGATCAAGGACATAAAAAGCAGGACAATAGTTGGCAATTGTCGCAGTGAGAAGTTTTTTGGTGTTGATGTTCATCGTGGCTCTGTTCTGACTCCACTGCTCTTAATTGTTATGTAAGGGGCTCTAAGCACGGAATTCAGAACAGACTGCCCATAGTCCATAGTTGCTATGCTATTTTCAAAGATGACCCGTTGATCAAGGCTGAGTCCATGGAGATATTGCTGGTAAAATTGGGTGCATGGAAGTATTGGAAGGAGAAGGCTCTTCATGTGAGCATAATATATGAAGTCATATAAAGTGGCCCCTTGAGTTCAAGTGCACAAAATGCCTGTGACACAACACTACTTAATGATGGAAGATGGAGGTGGCAGCACCTGATAAAACTTGAGATAGGATTTCGATAACCATATGGACACTCTCTACGCTAGAGACATCCTCGCGCTGCCTGCAGTCATACATTGCAAATGTACATGGCAGAAGCTCAGTAAACTTCGAAACCTTATGATCAACTAACAGTCTAACATCTGCTGCCTTTTGATTCGAGACAGGTAGTACTTAACATGCATTCATTTTGTTTTTGTTGAGTGTATATTACCAGTACGTACAGGCCTGTCCTTGATTATGAACTGTTCACTAGCATGATACATCCTAAGTGATGTCAAAAACGCCTAATAGCAAAAATGTATATATTTATTTAGAAAGAATTGCATCAAGAATTTGGCTGCCATCTTGGATGCCATGCTTGAATTAACAGTTGAGAAAATTTCAAAATTACTTATTATATTTAAGAATCGAACATTCGCAAATAAAACAAATTTCACTCATACAAATTTCAAAGATATATTTATGTATAAAAAACAAAAAAAAATAACATCTTTATTCATTGGCAGCCATCTTGGATGCCATATTGTATCAAGGCTCTCTTATAAATTGTTCACAAATAGCAAGGTCACATTTTGAGCCTTTCTATGCTTGAAACAACTTGAATTTAATGCAATCAGCGGAATTAAGTTCATTATATATGATGTTTTCATAAAGCATGCTTGATTTAACATATAAAAATGGCGGCCATCTTATAAAATGGCCGCCATTATGGATAATATGTCCATCTACATGTGATTTCAGATAATAACAAATGTTCTATTGTTAAGTTACACACTTCCACCAGCTATAAAGAAAAGTTTATTGTCAAATGATATCCAGCTTAACAGGCTTTACATGAAATATATCGCCATTTTGAAATTCAAGATGGCGGCCGTCGAGGTCCATTTCTGGCTTGGCACTGACCCTCAAAAATTTTGATAATTACTATTCTGGCCATGTACCAAGTTTCATGCTTTTATCATAAAATGCACGATTTTTTCACATATCCGCCCCACTATAGGTTATGTTGGATTCAAATCAACGGACATATATCTACATTATTTTCTTATGGATTTAAGTAACAAGAATGGAAATAAATACAGTAAAACCTGTCATAAAGACATATATTTTGTGATATATGGAATCATTAGTGAATTTACTGATAAGGGACAGTTTCAGTATCTCACAAACTAAATGGGACCTCAAGAGGGGATTTACCTGTATACAACACAATTTCTTTCACTAAGATAATGTCAATATTTTATCATAAATTACCTAATCCCTTCATGGGACCACTTTATTGCCCCTGTAGGGAAGTCATAGTCACCTCATTATGACTGTCCTTTTGATCTGCCCAGTATGACTCCTGGAGAGTCATAATGAGTGGTACCAGTATTATTGCTCACATTTTTAGGTCTTTAAGCGGCCACTCAAAAAAAGACCAAAATTGGTTTTCAAGACCGATTATCGCTTAATGCAGGTTGAAAGTATTGCAGATGCTCCAAGAGAACAGGTTTTATTGTAAGTAGTTATTGGGATAAATGACTAGTAATTGGTGTTACCTGCAGAAAGTCTGTGAGTTCTATCTCTGATTCTGCCTCAAACTTCTTCCCTATACTAGACTGTACACCTATATCTAAATAGGCAGGATTGACCCAGCTGAAGGGATATACTACAGTAGTACTAGTAATTGAGGTTACCTGCAGAAAGTGTGTGAGCTCTACCTCTGATTCTGCCTCAAACTTCTCCCCTATACTAGACTGTACACCTATATCTTAATAGGCAGGATTTACCCAGCTGAAGGGATATACTACAGTAGTACTAGTAATTGAGGTTACCTGCAGAAAGTGTGTGAGCTCTACCTCTGATTCTGCCTCAAACTTCTCCCCTATACTGGACTGTACACCTATATCTAAATAGGCAGGATTTACCCAGCTGAAGGGATATACTACTGTAGTACGAGTTATTGGTGTTACCTGTAGAAAGTCTGTGAGCTCTATCTCAGATTCTGCCTCAAACTTCTCCCCTATACTGGACTGTACGCCTATATCTAAATAGGCAGGATTTACCCAGCTGAAGAACTCGTCATCCTGTAACAATAGAAATATACATGGTAGTAGCATGGGTGAAAGTTTAAAATGTCAAAAATCCTGAACTTTTGAAAGTCCAATCTTTATTCTTGCAGTATTCCCACAAAAAATTCGCAATTTGAAGTTTATATGGTCAAATGTCTTTAGACAGACCCAATATAAATCAGAGAACCTATTATAATCTCCCTAATTCAGCATTTTGAGGCTGACTTTCTTCAAAATCCTGAATTCAGGAATAATTCTGAAAATTTTCACCCATGTAGTAGGTGACAAAATGGTACTTATCAGAAAGCCTGTCTTTGAAGTTTCGGACTGACTAAGACTCAAACCAACATGCGTAACTTCCATGACTAGCTAAATATTGAAACTTTGCATGTAGCAAGTTTGACTTCTATACTTTCCAAAAAGCAAATAACAAAGGCGCTGATCAGTCTTATATTTTCTAGATATCGAATAACATAGGCGCTGATAGTCTGTGCAGATGTGCAGGCTGGTCTGCACATTTGCTGTTTGCACACAACAAAGTCAGGGTTTCTCGTGTCAAGGCAGATATCTGCCTAAAGCACTCTTTTATGGGTGAAAGTTCAAAGTTTAAAAAAATATTGAACTTTAGAAATTTAAATCTTAAGACTTGCAGCATGCCTAAAAATATTACATGTACCACAGAGTTGATTCTAGGATTTTTCCAGAAGGGGCCAACTCCCCTCTTGTGTTCCCAAAAGGGGGCCAACCTGCAAATCAAATGGGTAATGGTGTTTTTCTAAAAAAAAAAACACTGCCGACCACCCCTTCATCCCTTAAAAAACACTGCCGACCAACCCTGCACCCCTTAAAAAAACTAAAAAAACTAAGTCTGCACCTAAGAAAAAATCGAGCAGAGTTCGTCCTTAGGCGCTGGCCTGTTCTGTTCACCCCCCAACCACAATAACCCTGGCCTTCAAAAGTGTTGGGAAAAGACAGAGTATGTAGAAGAGTGGGAGGGGTATCTGATTTGAATATAAACAAATGGAATCAGAGCACCCTCTTCTCCAGAATAATAGATTTTTGGAAAACAGATATATTAACTAAATGACACATACCTTATGTGACCATGGTTGTTAGAAGACAATTTAATATTCCAATTTTGAGATTGGGCCCAGCACTTTTTTGGAAGATGAGATGAGATGAATTTCTTTAGAAATGGTTATTTTCCTGCCAGGCCATTCACCGTCTTTGAAGATCATGATACACTCAAACTTTTTAGCTGTGGGCCAAACAAGGTACAGCTGTAGTTTCAGGTTCCTGTGCGCACGTTTGCACACTGTCATTATAAGATTTCTGCATCTCATTTCGCAAAAAATGAGACAGCCGTCTTGTCTTGTGAAGAAATTCTGCCAGTACTGGCACACCTCCAGTCGGCTGGAGTACCGAATGAAATTGTATATAAAAGTTCATAAAAATACAGTTCTAACTGTCACCACCAAATCCCGGGCACAAAAATATTATTATTATACCACCACCACACTATTTACAGTTTATTTATATGTACAGGTTCTTGACTGTGGCAGAAGGATTAAAATTCCTTAGCGCTTGAGCCCTTGGCCACAAGCCCACATGAAAATCTATGGAAATCAGAGTCTTTTCTCTGGCATGAAACACTACAATACTGTGTTATCCGACACAGTGAACAAAGTATAAGGTCCTCCCTACGTGTAGGTCGATGCTTACAGTTAGCACAAACACTTATACTGTCCTCATGGTCATCATCATCATCACTATCAATGTCAACAGTATGCATTTTGTTAAAAAACGAAAGTAGAAATGCCCAATTCAGTATCAACCAATAGAAATCAAGAGGACGAGATCGTCGGAAATCAACGGAATTAGACAAATAGAATAGATTAAAGGGACCGAAATGTGAAATACGCACAAGATTACCGGATATGCGCCAAATCTAGGCACAGTGCGGAAATAGCTACGCAGGGAACTTGAAATTTTGGGCCAATATTGCAAAAAAAGCGTAATTATCACACTCCCGCAGCCTAGAATCAACTCTGTACCAGTTTAACTGATCAATTGTCTTTGGATTAGATAAAGTTAAATTAGAGAAGCTATTAAAATCAGCTGAATTCAGGATTTTAAAAGCCTTAAAATCCTGAATTCAGCTGATTTCTATGGAAAGTTGGCCGCAAAATCCTGAATTCAAGAACAATCCTCGAAGTTTTCACTCATGCTCTCTATTAAGCATATTAAAGAGCATATATACACAGCTACCAAGTGAGGCTAGAGGCCTAAATTTTGGCCTGAGCCTTCTGCTAATGTTTCTTAGTACTGTGTGTGTATGAGCAGTGAAGACTCTGACAAGACTGCTTGACTATGTGATTAGTACAAAATCTCATGAGGTGGCTGAAATAAACAAGAAGGCCTTTAGGCTCTGAGTTGCTCACCTGAGAATATAAGAATCTATCATGAGTGTGAGGGTAGAATAGAAAATCTGTTCCTAGGATCGCCGGTTGGCATCACCAGGCTTGCCGAGTGATGACAAACGGTAATCGGGAGGGATAGATTTTTCTATTCTACCCTCACACAAATAATGGATTCTTTTTCTTGCTCACTACTTTTTTTTTTATTTATTTATTTTAGAACAAGCTTCCAGATGTCCAAGATGCAATTTCACAAGATGACGTTACTTGATGTCCTGGGTAAGATAGCATGGGTAAGATAAGAGTTTCTATCCTAGAGTAAAATCTCAGATATCCTTATCCGGCGTGCAAGAATGATTGTTTATAGGTCAGGAGAAAGCATCACCCCATAAAATATCTAGCTATGAATCTTTGATGGTTCATTTGCAAAAAGTTTGGACCCAGATCATAATGTCATGCCTGATCTGGATAAAACTGTTTGACACTGACGGTATTCCTAAAACAATTTTTTTTGAAAAAGGATATTTTAAAAAGAAATATCAGCAGACAACAAAAATGCATGCAAAAATTTCCCAGTAGGCAAATATTCAACCCAAAAGTGCATCTGAAAATGCTGTCTGCTGAAGTCGTCTGCTGCAAATAATTGTCTAACATTACTGACTAATTAAAATATAGAAGCAAATAGTGTGAAACCAGATCAGACTGCTCCAATAGGAGCAGTTTGATCTGGGTCCAAACTTTTTTTCATAAAAGGTTTCTAAAAACTTTCGGGCAGATTACAAACATGGTCAACTTTTGTTGTGATTGACACTTTAAGGGTTAAAGCTCTTGGAATCTCATTGGTTTACCTCTATAGCTTGATATGGGTGAAGTTCCCTTGGTTTCTCAAGGTACGGCGAGGGTCTCTGTATCGGTGGACCATGAAACCAGCCACCCACTGACAGCCGGATTTTATCCTCTGATAACACTTCTGCCACCTACAGCAAGAAAGCAATCTTAACCCTTGCCATGCTGAATCTTTTATGCACTACACTCCTCCCCAATTTTTATCCTATTAACCTGCAGCATTCCAGTTGTAAGCATGAATTTTCAATCAGGGTGGAATACAGTGTCAATCCTGATCAGATGGCTTCGTCAGAAGCCAGCTGATCTGGATCTACAGTGCTTTCAAAAAAAATCTTGGATCAGCAAGACACAAATTAATTAGTGATGTTTGATGTTCACAACCCATAGGGTGTAAACCTCCAATGAGCCTCGCATAAAACCCTGAAGAAAAAAATATTGTATTACACACTCTTTCACTTAATTTTATCCATCAAGTTTTTTCCAAAAATTATGATCTTTCAATCTACCTTATCCAAATTAACACTATGTAAACAACAATTTTTCAGTCATGATGGGATGCTTTCCTGGGTTGAACCAGTACTGAGCAGAGAGAATAAAGTATGCTCAAGGATACAACACAGTGGCTCCTGTAAGGCTTGAACCTCAGGGTTGCCACTCAATATCCATTTCAAAATTCCCTGACTTTTCCCTGATTTTCAACCGTTTTCCAGACCCTTTTGGAAGGCCAATTTTAGCCATTTTCATCCATCAACTATTCGAAGATTTTGTACAAATATCTGAACTTGCTGATTTAATCTTTAAAGAAAAATCTTAAACCATAAATATTAGAAAAGGAATGTTTCTGAACATAAATTGCTTGCAATTTATGTTCAGAAACATGCAATTTATGTTCAGAAACATTCCTTTTCTAATATTGCCTGCAAATTATGGAAACTAAAATTTCCAGAAGCCTGTTAACTAGCATCTTTTTGGGAAAATTTTGAAATTCCCTGACTTTTCCATGACTTTTTTCATTTTTTTTTAAATTTCCCTGACTGAAAATGTAATTCCCTGACTTTTCCCTGACCTGGAAAATTTTTCATTTTCCAGAACTTTTTCCCTGACAGTGGCAACCCTGAGGGAGCTCAAAATCTTAAGTCAAACACTCTACCACTAACAAAGTAAATCACATTAGACATGTACACCACATGTGTGTGTGGAGAGTTGATGTTGTTGTTGTTTTGTTGCTTTACGTCCCAAGTCAACAGCTATGGTCATTGCGGGACAGTCAGTTCACGTAACTACACTTTTTCCTGGGCAGGCTTGAACAAGCGGTTAACCAGTAATTTGTGCACATACCTTCGCTTGTAACTGACAACAACCCTTCTTGAATGAATCAGCGGAAGGGAGGAGAATGACCGTAGAAATTATTTCATGATCAATCTCCACGAAAGTATGGGACCGGGCCGGGATCGAACTCGTGACCCCTGGATCTGCAGTCAGACACGCATCTGTAGCCAGACACGTTACCGACTGCGCTACGCGGCCCGGTAGAGTTGATGTAATTGTGAACTCATGCATTAATTTTGTTTGGATTTAACTCTTTCCTCGCTAGCAGTGACCTTTGTCGTCTGCTGATTACCTTTGCAAACAGTTTGGACCGAGATCAGGATGATGTACAGTCAGTCCTTATCTGGATCCAAAACTATTTGACTCTCTGAAAGAATTTTTAAAAAAAAGTCTGTTTTGAAAAAAGTTAGAAGACGACAACAAACGCATGAAAAATTACCCAGCATGCAAAGACTCCAAAGATTCAAACTTTTTCTCAATAAATGGATGGATATAAACTTGAAATGTGAAAGGATATAGACTGGCTGGACAGCACTCTCACTGAAAATGCATACTTACCTGGAATGTATTTCATGCTCAACTCAGCTAAGCATGAAATTTCAACTACTCAGTCTCATAAATACTAAAATACTGTAAAATAAAGATTGTGCTTAAAAGCTCTCAGATGTTGTATTTATCATGCTAATGTAAAAATGCCAATAATTGTTGGCATTGCAAGGTTTATGAGCATGATAAATTTCATGCTCAGTTAAGTGTGAAAAGTTATAATCTTGAGACCTGGTCTTAGTAAATGTAAACATCTGTCTAACCTATAAAAGCAGCCTAGCGTCCTTTTTGTGGGACATAGGCAACCAGCGTAGACCCAGATCAGACGCCGCAAAATGCGGCGTCTGATCAGGGTCTCCACTGTTTGCTTACAAAATGTTCTAATAAAATTTGAATAAAAATTAGAAAAGCCACCCAGAGACCCTTAAAATGGAAATTGACTGGTACAAATGATAAGAATGGGAAATTCCATTTGGCTTAAATGGGTTAAGAGAGATTGACAAAAACAAATACCCCTTCATCTGGACCAGGGACACTAACCTGATGATAAGAACCAGGGGAGACTTCGAAAAACATCAAGCTGTTTCTTGTTGGTACTATAGACTTCACAACATCTACAGGCTGTATATTTTCTATATAAAAAAGGAAAGAGAGAACACCAAACAAAAAAATTGCTACAGACAGAAACTCTTTAAATGCAGAATTTAGCTTTTGTTTGTAGAATTTGAAAATTAAAATATTCAATGATAGACCTAAGTGTTTCATAGAAATGAGAGATTATTTTTGTTGGAGGCTGGGGGTGGGGGGGGGGGGGGGTGAGAAACTTGCATTACAGTTTTAATGTATATATGTGGTTTAAGAAGCTGTACATTGCATAATTATGTAAAAGAGAGAGCTAGTTGTTGTGCTTTTATTGTATAATTTCAGCTGTATTTGCTTATGTGTATGTATTTTGATAGAGTTATGAATACATATGTTTAAACCAATTTCAATTGTGTGTGTGCGTGTGGCCGTGTGTGTGTGTCTTTGTGTTCTTATGTCACTGAAAGCATGGTTGAAAGTACAAACTTTCAAAAATCCTGAACTTTAGAAAATCAGAATTTAAAACTTGCTGTATGCCTCCAAAATACTAAAAATTCCAAGTTAAATGGTAAAATACCTTTAGATAAACTGAAACTAAATCAGAAAAGCTATTATTATCTGCAGAATTCAGCATTTTGAGGCTGACTTTCTATGGAAAGTCAGCCTCAAAATCCTGAATTCAGGAATTATCTTGAAAACTTTCACCCATGCTTAAGCTTTCTGATGGTGCCATGGGTTGGTCTGGGATCTGTGAGTATGGAATTTCCTGGTCATACCCTTTTTAATGCATAAAGATTTTTGTTTGTCTAACGGGAATCAATGGTTAATTTGATACATGCACGGATCCAGGAAGTTTTCAGGGGGTCCAACTCTGACAATTTTTTTTTGTTTAAGAGAGGAGAGGATCCAAGCAAATACCACTATAAGTGGGCCATCATTGGCCTGACAGCGAAACGCCATTTAAATGGCATTTTGCTGGCCCAACAATGAATACTGGATTGGTAGCTTTGTCATTTTTCAGGCGATCCGGGCCAGTATTGCTTAGAAACCCTTTATTTTTTGTGATTTTTCAAAGGGGGGACCCCCCCCCCAACACTCAGACCCCCTCTCCGGATCCGCCCATGTGATATTACAATAGAATGGCAGGGAAGCTGAGGTTCTACCAATTATTTATTTGATGTACTTGCTAAAGGTGTTTTACAAGGCCTATGCCAACCTGTCCTGTTATGAGTTTAAACAACCAATGACCCAATTTGTTTACCATCAACATTATAGAGATCCAAAGTTCCTCCATCCTGCTCAGTCCATGAGCTCACTAAAAAAAATATGTACGCTATTCTACGACCCTCTAGTTCATCATCATGGCACAGTAAAGTATCTGAAAATGAAAATACAGTAAAACCTGTGTAAAACGGGCACTCTCAAAAAGACCAAAAAATTGGTTTTCAAGACCAATTATCACTTAATGCAGGTCAAAGTATTGCAGAATGCTCCAAGGGGAGCATTCTACAATACTTTTGACATTCATTAAGCTACCATTTGTCATTAAGACCTTTGTTTTGTCTGTTTTTGAGTGGCCGTTTTACACAGGTTTTACTGTAATACAACAACAAGCATAATGCATTTTACCTAGTAAATGTTATATGCAGAGCATACCTGATATAATGCTTCTCATTAACTTTTTTGGCTGCTAATCATGACTAAAGTCTTATGTCATCTGCTGGTCCATTTAAAATGTGTCTATAGCAAACAGTGTGGACCCATAACTTATCTGATTTGATGATTTTGGGTCCATACTGTTTGCCTGTATGCTGAAATGCCTGTATGCTGAAATTAGTCTGTGGTGTTAGCAACTAGATGTGGCAAACCAGGCAGACATCACTTTTATATGCATTGTTTCATGGCAGGCAAAGGGTTAGCCTGTTTTACACTGATGGGCTCCTCCATCCTGTTTGATACTATAAAGTTGGGATGGCTTATTGTAATTATCAAGGGGTTGCAGGTTAATATTTCTGAATTGTGATGTACGAGGGGTGATCAAAAAGTTCGCGGAAAATAGTCGCCATTTCCACATCGTTTGATCAATTGAGCTGGAATTACAGCACATAATACTGCAACACATATGCAGTTGATCGGTTACAACATGCTTGATGTAAGTCATCTACGTGCATTACAGCTGTCGTCAAGGCAACGCGATATAGCGCAAACTGGCCCATTTTACGTTGCATTTTGACGTTTTACTGCACAACCAATTAAACTTCAACGTTTTGTAAAAAACTATTATGCTGTGATATCCCATATTGCGTTCCATGCATATTTAACGACATATTTACTCCTCTTCTATGCAAACTTTCAAAGATTTATATCTAACGGATGGTGTTCTAAATAACAGTACTATCAAAAGGCAAAGCATCCAACTTCTATGAACCCTTTTCCTGTTTTGGCATGTCAATTCTTTAAAATAAACTTTTTACACACTTCGAAAAACACCCTTTTTCAGGACAGAAGATCTAATATTGATAGTTAAGTCCAATACTCTAATTATTGTGATGAACATTGACAAGAAAATCAGTTTTTTTTTATTTAAAATTTACAAAAACTCGAATAAGTAACACAATTTAGGCCTGTCCTATTAATATAATACATAGTGCAGCAGAATAACATAAAAGCCTCATATTATGTTCAGAGAATGACGGAATATTAGTTTCCGGTAAAAATAGCAATCAATTTAAACACAACTACGAGTTTAAGCCCTAGTAGCAACCCAGGGGTACAGATGGGCCGGTTCCAGTGAAGTGACGTCACAGTGGCGCCTCGTGCTCATATGTCTGACGTCACATTTTCTAAATTTTAATTTCAGTGAACTCGCTATTAACGGTAGTTTATATCTATGAATTTTCATTGTAATTGATAAAAGCAATGTGATTTAATTGCACTTTTCCGTGAACTTTCTGATCACCCCTCGTACTTAGTATGTATCCTGTTCATAGTGCTCATCAGTGGAGATATAATGTTAACCCTTTAAATGGTAAATGCAACTAATTGCCTCCCATAAAGAGATAGACAAACAGTGCAGACCCAGATCAGAACTGCTTCTAAAAGAAGTAGTCTTATCAGAGTTTTCCCTGTTTGCAATCCTAACAAGCATTTTATGAATTCCAGCCCTGTTAACCTGCCTCCCAAAAAGAGATAGACAAACAGTGCAGACCCAGATCAGGACTGCTTCTAAAGAAGTAGTCTTATCAGGGTCTTCCCTGTTTGCAATCCTAACAAGCATTTTATGAATTCCAGCCCTGTTAACCTGCCTCCCAAAAAGAGATAGACAAACAGTGCAGACCCAGATAAGGACTGCTTCTAAAGAAGTAGTCTTATCAGGAACTTCCATGTTTGCAATTCTAACAAGCATTTTATGAATTCCAGCCCTGATAACCAGCATTTTATTAGAGACTAGAAAGAGAAAAGCGTTCGAAATTATAGAACATTTACTGTATACTGGTTACCTGAAAACTCGTACATTGGCAAACAATGATGACAGAAAGGAAATGCTGCAGAAAATGGTATTTCATCAGGGTCTACACTGTAGGCTATTGAGTAAACAAACTTCAGGGAGAGAAAAACATCCTTATTTAGAAGTTCTTATCAATGACTTCTTGAGACTCACTCTCCCAAGTTTACTGTTACACTAATGTAAGTGTAGAGGAAAACCTTGTGGACCCAGATAGAAAAACCTTGTGAACACAGCATATCTACAATGTCATATAGAGGTTTTATAATTACGGTAAATGTTCTAAAAGTTCGAACACTAAAAAATAATTATTTTCCCCGCTGTTCGTAATTTTAGAAATTACGTTTCAGAAAAAGAGCTAGTGTTCGTAATTTTAGAATGTGGTCTTTAGCATGAACAAAAACGGTATATATGCATGTAAAAACGTGGTAGAAACGTGTTGAAAACAGGGCGATATGATTCTGCGCTATCTACTCATTATTCTTTCAACCGCCGCTAAAGTCTTGCAGCTGTCCAGCGCGTGCGTTATTTACCTAGTCGAGAGCCAGGCACGTGCATGTTATGTCACTCAATTTACTTACAAGTCGTAAAAAACCACTTATTTAACCTCGGACTACCGATGAATCGCTACACTTTCATTCTTCCTTCAGAAAACCAAAACGCTTTCGCTTGCTCTCCATCTGCGCAAATGCCGTTTATAATGTAATCTCGTCGATCAGAATTTTTTGCAATTTTGAAATATGTAGACGAGTTCTCAGAGTTAAAAAATGACGAAATTCAAAAAGAACACACGTCTCTCTCTCTCTCTACTTGTCATTCTGTCGATGCACTTTGATTTTCCTGAAAGGATGTGCATGTACCAGTCTCTCTCCCTTTCTCTCTCTATTTACATGTGCAAAAACGGTTTGGATCCAGATCAGACCTGAATGGAATTCAGAAAAGAATGTTTCATCAATTTAAAAATTTGTGCATGCGATAGAAAGTGTGCAAAGTGTCGTACAAAAGCTGATGCGCACGATAAAATGGGTTTTCAGGATATCTCAATAAGTGTATACATTGTCCGGTCCCATGCGCGGATCCAGAGGGGGGACAGGGGGTCTGGACCCCCCCCCTTACTGAAAAATCACAAAAAAAAAAGAATTTCTTAGCAATACTGGACCAGATCCCTTGTAATTCTCAAAACTACCAATCCAGCATTCAACGTTGGGCCAGCGAAACGCCATTTAAAGGTGTTTCGCTGGCGGGCCGATGATGGCCCGCTTTTAGTGATATTTGGATCCTCTCTCTCTTCAAAAAGAAGAACAGTTTGGATCCAGATCTGATCAGAATGGAATTCAGGAAAGAATATTTCGTCAATTTAAACATTTGGCCATGCGATTGAAAGCATGCAAAGAATCAATACTGTCGAATATCCGACTTTGGCGTGCAAAAGCCGATGCACACGAGAAGCAAGTATCATTTTCAGCACCGATACATATTTTTCGAGATTACAAGAGATTCGTATGCAAGCGCTAGTCTCTCTCTCTCTTTCTCTCTCTTACAAAGTTTGCAAATAGTTTGGACCCAGAAGAACTCCGACGTCTTGGGGGCAAACAGGATACCAAGAATTAATCATGTAAGCAAACGTTCGACTTTGCGTCCGATGCCTCGGAAGATTGTAATTGAGCCGTGACATGAGATTTCCAACAATCAGCAAAGCCTCAGATCAGCCTGCGCATATGCACAGTCCGATCAGAGCCTTTGCTACGTAGTCGCTTGAATACTCTATGAGTGTTAAGCTTCTGAATGAACATCATTTGGAATTTATAAGCTTAAAGGGAGGCTGCACAGGCTCATCTGAGTCTACACTCATCGAAATGCCACATTGTGTTGTGGTTTAATTTATGATATATCGGCTTCTAGCCGATGCGTACGATACGCTGAGTGGTACATTCATATCTCAAAGAAAAGGAAAAATTCAGACAAGTACCACAAATCAAGTTTTTCATGCATGCAGTGCGCCGTTTCATACTCGAGTTCATTGATTTTTTTTTCATGCAAACCCATGAAAAGGAGACACAGATATGCAATTATGTTTTGTGTGCGAAGTCCGCTTTCGTGTGCCCAAAGCCACCGCGTGCTACCCGAGTCTTAAAATAACAACAACACGTGGTCTGATAGTCGGCTTCTTTGATCTCAAACACATGTCCGTGAACCATTACCCTGTCCTTTTGTCTGCGGCTGATATACTATTAGCAGTGCTGGACCCAGCCCCCCCCCCCCCCAAGAGGCTGTGACAAACTAATTTTTAGCGGATAGTTTGGGCCCAGATCTGGCCCGACAAAATGGTTAATGTTTTGTTCTAGAAACAAAGGTGCTGATAAGACTGCATGTGCGGCATGCAGGCTGATCTTCGCATGTAATAAAGTCGGGGAACATACATCTACAGATGTGTGGTAAATAAAGCGATTTCTGAGAAGTCAGGCGCTGGCGATTTTCTGCGGATGCGCAGGCTCGTCTGAGCCTTCGCTGCTCGCATAGCTGACTTATTTCATGAAATCAAATATGTAAATAATAAATTCATCAAGATGCAGAATCGTGCTACAATCAATTTATTTCTTGGTACATGTATGTGCGTCTGTGCATACATTATACCGGTAATGCACTGGTAGGACCTGTAGGACGTTTCATGCGCCGCGGTCGGCTCAACAGTTTGTTAAAATGTTCCATTTTGAGGAATTTGATGGAATAGCCATTATTACATGTACTTAGAAAACCGCTGACAAGTATTTCAAAGTCAACGTACGTAGATGTCTAGAATTTTTATTTGGCTAGAGTCTTCATCCACTTTAAACTTTGTTAGTGAACGAGACCCTGACGAGATTGTGCAAACACTCATGCTCTCCTGAGTCTTCGCTGATCACATCTGTCATAAGTACCAAGCTCATATGGGGCTCCGCGCAATTTGATTTCATGCTCCGGTCCGAGCTGTGTTCAAGAAAAGAGGACACGCATAGAATTATATATATAGAATCATAGAAGCGCCCTCCGTGTTGCACGCGACTTGAACATATTGTCGAACTGGAAAATCCTTTAAAATGCTTAAAAGGGAGGGAAGGGTAGGGGGTGTCAGTCGGATAACCTGAGAATCACACATATTTAAGCCGTAAGTTAACTCTCTCTCTTCGGGGCTGGTATTTTAGAGAGAAAAACAAGTCATGTCACAGCACACTATATATGCGTGTGTCAACGTGCATAATTCACGTGCAATTAGCTGAATCGCGGCCGTTGGTCAGTAATAAACAATGATCTCAGACATTTGGGTGGATACATATACTCAAAAGGGTTAGTCAAAGCAGTTTCGGAATCGTTGCAGGAACTTGTCCGTGCATCATGTTCGTCAATGTTGGTGATCTTGAATAATGTATAACGTATAACGTCGCGCGCTGGCATGCGAAATAGAACGCCGCATGCCAGATTACAAATCTAAGTAGAATGGAACATTCCAAATGCCGCTACCACTCACGTGCTGTATGGTAGAAGTATACAGAACACAGATGGGACAAACAGATAAACGGACATCGATTTTCCGCCAAAAATAATGCGTGTTCGTAATTTTAGAAATTCACTCTTCCAAAAAAGGGCAGTGTTCAATTTTTTAGGATGTTATGAAAATTATTTTCGGCGATAATTTTAGGTGTTCGTAATTTTAGAGTGTTCGAAATTTTAGAACATTTACCGTACCTGTATGTTGATATTGGGCACAAAACATATCTACATTGTCATTCAGAGGTATACCAGTCACTTCCTTTAACCAGTCTCGAAATGTACTACATATCATCTTTCTGGAATATAGAATACATAGAGCCTAATAGAGGGGTATCAACCAGTTAAAGACCAAAGCTAGTCTGAATCTTTTATGAACACATAGGCTTCCCTGCATCTCAGACCAAGGTGATTAAAAACTTTATGTAATACATTTTTGGCACCTTTATAACACCAAACACAAGCAGCGTATAAACCCTTGTCTGCCGTACCCAAATTTATCCTCTTTTTGAGAACACTGTAAATGGAGATCAGCTGACTTTTGATGATGCCATCTAATTAGGATCCACACTGTTTTCCACTCTGCTTGAAATAACAGGTTGATTACTGCAAAAATAGTGAGTGAGTATGATCAGGAAATACCACAATCACAAACCCAATGCTGCAAGTTAACAGGATAAAAATTGAGGAGGAGTGTGGTACATAAAAATATCCACCATATCAAGCGTTAGGACCAGAAAAGTTCAACAGACATGGCTACTGCCACATTAGAGCCGGTATCCAGAAAAAGGTACAAGTTGGGCTAGTGCACCCATCAAAGACTCAGATAAGCCTGCACATATGTGCAGTCTGATCAGAGCCTTCAATAGGTACACTATGAGTAGTCAAGAGTCCAGGGTTTCTTCAAGCAGACCTGTATCTGCAGTCAGACATGTTACCAACTGCGCTACATAGCCCGGTGCTAGAGAAACTGAGTGACATGTCATGGCCTACTGAAGCATCCAGACATATACATGCACTGATATGATTCCAAACAGAACACAAGATATATGGTCAGGACCTAGCACACACAATGTTGATATTTATGCCATGTACACAAAAGCCTCTTTTAACCACCCATGGTGATTTATTCAACAGGGCTAGAGGTCTTAAATTTTGGTCTTGAGTCTTCATCACCACCCATACTTAACAGTACAGGCTCTAGTAAGTTTGCAACTCTGTACATCTGTGCAGGCTCCTGTTATTTGCCACATCTTAACTCTTTGCCTGCTAGTGTCATCTGCTGCTAATCTTTGTAAACAGTTTGGACCAATATCAGGCTGACAAATTGTTGGGCCTGATCTGGGTCCAAACTACTTGACACTGGTGGTAATCCTGTAAGAATTTTTCAAAACAGTTTTGAAAATAATCAGCAGACAACAAAAAGCATGCAAAATTACCCAGTATGCAAAGAGTTAAGAAAAGCTAAGTTGATATAATAAGGGCACAGACCAGCCTGTAAATGTCATAAATGTACATGTACTAAATCTGATCAGTACCTTTGTTATTCGACCCCTGTAAATATAATTGCTATACAAGCTAGCTCGATTTCAAAGTTTCACAAGACCAGCTATTCTCTGTAGCTCAGCAGGCTGGTTTGAGTTTTAACTGGCTGCAAACCCTGAAGACACTTTATATACTAGTGACTCATAAATACCTACTTTGGCAAACAGTGAATACCTAGATGTAATGCCGCATTACGCACATTATGATATTGAGCGAAAAATACAATTTTCTTTGATATGAAACATATATCCTTAGACTCCTTGATATATACAATGAACCATACCAAGTTAATTGTATCAAACCAGAAGGAAGAATCCATTAGTCCATAAAGGGTTTACCTGAAAGCTGTGATACTGGGGGCCTCTGATGTTTTCAAATCTTCTTTCGTCTGAAAAAAATAAAATAAAATAAAAACCAATAAAAGCTCAAGAATGAGAAAAAATAATAAAAGTTTTTAAATGAGTTGGCCTTGAGGTTATAAAACTTTTTTCATGCTCAACTCGACTGAGCACGAAATTTCAACTGCTCATAAAAACTAAAATACTGACAAATAAAGAAGTTTCTTGCTTTATGTACATTTGTATCTCAAGTTGTATTCATCATGCCGATAGATTTTAAAATGCATACACATGCCAGCTAAAATTAGTCTGAAATCAAACTGAACCTGTAGCTTTCATAATTTCAGAAAAATAAAATTCATCTCTTGATTATCTCGATGAAAACCTTTAATTATTTATGAATTAACTGCATTTCAGCTTCATCCCAAAAATGCCTTTTTGCACACCATTATTAGTCTTTTTTTATAGCCCAAACCCATGTATTAACAAGGCAATTTATGTGCTGTAATTGCACTGATTTGGTACCTTTTAACACTGCTTCTGGACCATTTAATTTTTTGACAGCTGATCCGTTAACCACTCTTAAAAATGCATTATCCCTGGAAGACAAATATTAACAACAAATGTAGTGCTATTTTTTCCAAACTTAGGTGAATATTTCGTTGAATTTATGCAATAATAGCCAGGTCAAAGTTTATGTATGAAAACCTATGTTCGATTCTCTTCAATTTGATATGTTATAGGAGTTTATGACCAATTTCTGTAAAAGGTGATTACAGTCATGTTTAAGCTGCTTTGATAATTTAATTGATTGAGTAATGTAAGTATAAAGGCAGACAGTGTGAACACTGCGTGTCTAAGGCTTATGTTAAGCATATCAGCAGAAAACACATACAACATTTGTTGTGATTGGCACTTTAAGGATTGGTTTGGTCAGTGGTTTCTGACAAAAAATATTTGACGTTGAGCCTTAAGTTCCTGATGCTGAAGTTTCAAGGTCATTAGAATTGTGGTTTTAATGGCCGTTTACCTTATATGCATACATGACCAAGACAGTTTGAACAAAACTTTCATTCTGCTAATAGAGATAAAATTTGACTTGAACATAAGCTTAGTCAATTAAGAGATGTGAGCCACAGATCATCCAAACTTATTTTTTTCCCAAGATATACAGAGGTTCCACAAGAAATTTGGTTTTTGACTGGCCATGTAGTTATGAGATGAAAATATTAGAAAATGTTAATTGATATGGATGGGCAAGGTCTTTGCTTTACTATCAGTTCATCCATGAGTTTTGGTTCAGGTGAGCTAAATACAGGAGCCTAGCCAGAGGCTTTATCATGTTGAAGCCCACCCAAAAATGGAGAATTAAGAGATATCTGACCTAGTTACTTTACTTCTCAGATAGCAAATAACAAAGGCACTGAACAGACTGCGCGGATGCGCAGGCTGGTCTGTGCCTTTGTTGTTTGCATGCAACAAAGTCAGGGTTGCTTGCGTTGAAGCCCGTATGATGTTGAAGCCCAGGCCTCCTGGCCTCCGCCTGGCTACGCACCTGTATCAAGCCAAACTTGGTTTTGGAAAAAAAAGTTGGAAGGTGTTTGCTGCTAATTAAAGGTATCAAAATTATTCTTTTACCTGGATAAATTTGTACAAGTCATTGTTCTTCTGGGCAAATTCAAGATCTAATAGTTCTGTTTGTAACTCATCAAGTTGGTGACTGTCCTCTAAAAAATCTGGCATCTCACAATGGCAAAATGGTACTTGAGAAAGTTTTAATCCATCTATTAATATAGAAAAATGTTGTGTTTTTTTTAGTTCAGATAAGCAACAAATTATTCCTTAGCTCTTTCCTTGCTAGTGGTGACTTTTGTCATCTGCTGATAACTAGCTTTGCAAACAGTTTGGACCAAGATCAGGACCGACAATGTGTTGGTCCTGGTCTGGATTCAAACCGTTTGACACTCTGATAGTGCTTCTGAAATATTTTAAAAAAAAGTTATTAATCAACAGACGACAAACAGTCATGAAAAAATTACCCAGCATGCAAAGTTACCCCCCCCCCCCCCAAGCATAAAACTGTATTTGATAATGTGCATGACAAAAACAATAATTTGACTTTGCCCAAGCAGCCTGTACTTTCACTGGATATGTAGAAAGGACCGTAGCTATCCATTCAGTGCAGGTTTAGATAAACAAAAAAATCAGCGTAAAAGTGTAAATATTTTCTTACACATGATTTTAGCATATGTTTTGGGTGCTCAAAAGAACCGTCTCATTTAGACGGTTCTTTTGAGCACCCACAACATATGTTTTGGTTGAGAAATAGGAAAATTATTCTTCTGTTTCACACTCTTAACTTAAGTCCTAATTGAGCATGCAGCATATATTCCGATCAGACTGGTACAATACCCAGGTTGATCATTCTTCTTTGGGCGCCAAGTCAAATTGCTGGTTTTCTTATTCACAGGCTCCAGTTTGATTTTTGTTTCTGCCAAACCACATGAAGAAATCCCCATGGAAACACTGCACACAAAGTTAGGGATTCAGGAGGTAGCTGATGCACTAAGAAATAAACGTCTGTGATGGTATGGTCATGTTGCGCACGCATCTCCCTGTACAAATTCAATTACCAGTATCGCCATCCCTGGCCCTAGAGGACGATGGAGACCAATGAAGTCTTGGAGTGAGTGTGTTAAAGTGGATGTCAATGACTCAGTGTTTACAACCAGATATCCATGCTTCTCTGTTTTGGGGATCGATGCACCCAAAACAGAGAAGCATGGAGGTCTGGTGTGAGAAGAACAAGCCAACTGCAGCTTACCACAGGAACTGGGAAACTATTTGCAGCCTAAATATCAAACCAGGTTTAAGTAAGTAAGTTTGACATTCCACCAACAGCTAACTGAAGGTCATATGGGGACAGGGCCACCCCTTAAAGTCTTGATCCCACAGCCCCTGGTTTACATGGTGAGTGGTTTATCCACACCACCACAGTGGTCACTGCTCAGACTAGCAATTAAAATATTGATGTTTCCTGAAAATGTTTGTCACACAGCTAACACACAGTTAATTAGTGGCACTTGCTCCAAAAAGAGTCAAAGCAGGGGCAGATCCAGGATTTCTTGATAGGGGGTTCAAATTAACAAGGGGGGGGGGGGTCGTTTTGGTAAATGTATCTAATTATTCGATATTTTATCATGATTTTTCTGAAAATTCCCAACGAAAATGGAATAATTTTGTCTCAAAGGGGGGTTCAAGCAAACAACAAGAACCCCATAAGTATCCGCCACTGTAGAAGTATAGATCAAGCTAGTCATGCATTATAAACAAGGAAATAAGTTTAAATAAATATGTTTATAATTCTTTTTTCTTTATGGGGCTGTTATGTGGAACCCATCTGATAAAGGTGCACAATCCCTCCAACAAGATCTCAACTGTTTGGAGAAGTGGGAAGAAGATTGGCAAATGAGCTTTCACCCAGAAAAGTGTCAAGTCATTCACATCTGCTGAGTTCTGCTCTAACCCACGGTATAGACAGCACTGCCGGTATATACGCTACAGCACGGACATGTTCTTGAATCTGTGGACAGTGCCAAATATCTTGGTGTTCATGTTAGCCAAGACATGACCTGGCAAAGTAAATAGAATAGCCCCCAAAGCTAGTAGTACACTTGGTTGTCTCAGACGTAATCTCCACAGCTGCACACAAGATGTCCGTGAAAGAACCTACAACATGTTCATACTGCCAACCCTGAATTATGTCTCAGCTGCATGGGACCCCAATCTAACTAGGGATGTTGATCAGCTTGAGAAAGTCCAGAGAAGTGGAGCTAGATACGTGAAAAACAACTATCACGAGAGATCACCTGATTGTGTCACCAACATGTTAACTAGAATGCGCAGTCGATGGGTGGCCATTGCAAATCCCCAAGTTAAAGTTTTTGACCCCCCTCCAGCACCCCAAGTCCCACCCCTGGCCTAGAATGAAAACTCTGTTCAATATGTTTTCTATCCTTTATTTGTAAGAAAACACACAAAGTTTGGTATAAAAATTGAAATTGACATGGTAACGGAAATTTAATGATATTTGACCTTTTGACCTCACCCGATTGTCACCAGTTTGACCCTAGGGTTACTTGCATTTGTTCTGCTTGTCATCCCCGTCAATTTGATATGCACATGACCATGTTTGAAAAAAAATTTTTGACCCCCCCCCCTGGGCACCCTAGCACCTAAAAGTCCCACCCTGGGGCATGACCAGTGAGACAGAATGAAAATCCCGTCTGATATGTTCTATATCTTTCATTTGTGAGAACACACACAAAGTTTGGTATAAAAATCTTTGAAATTGACATGTTAACAGAAATTTAATGATATTTGACCTTTTGACCTCATCCCAAGGTCACCAGTTTGACCCTAGGATGAAAATTTTACATGCATTCTGTTCTGCTCACCATCCCTGTCGATTTGATATGCCACATGACCATGTTTGAAAAAATTTTTGTTTTGACCCCCTCAGCACCCCAAGCGCCCCTAAGTCTGACCCCTGGGGCATGACCCAGGCAACAGAATTAAAATCCCGTCTAATATGTTTTGTATCTTTCATTTGTGAGAACAAACACAAAGTTTGGTATAAAAATCTTTGAAATTGACTTTGAAATTGAAATTAAATGATATTTGACCTTTTGACCCCTTCCCAGGGCCCCAGGGGGCGGGGCAAAAAATTTATTTGATGTTGCACGCCCCATTCATGTGAGTAACTCACACATCAAATTTGGTTGAATTTCTTCCAACGGTTTAGGAGGAGATAGCATAACGGACAGACGGACGGAGGTAATTGCAATATCCCCTTCGCTTTTTTAACGCTTTTTTAAAAAAGCGTGGGGATAACAAACCTGCAGTGGCTCCCGCTTAAAGAACAGAGGTGAGCACACAGACTAAACTATCTACCTAAGATCAAAAACCGCGGAGTTGACATCAACCCAGGCAATATCATCCAGCCTGGTGAATCGCAAACGAAGAGGTCGGGCAGTAACAAGACACAGGGCTCCAGGTAGCTTCTGTACAGTCGTAAATTAGGGGTCCCTTTTCCCCAAATACCGATAGAGTTGAAAATTAGGATGTACCGAATATGGGTGCGTTTTTTGCGTGTACCGTACGTTTTTACTGGTAACCCATAAATTTCATACATTTCCAATCAGAAGACGCTTGATATTTGAAAGGATTTGTGAATCTATCAAAATGTACGCATTCAGAAATCCAGATTTAACTTGCTGGACTGCTTATCGACTTTTTATTTTTGCCTCAATAGAAACTCCCCAATGTTCAGTTGCGTCCCCTTACCAAGTCCTCTTTGGAGAACATGTGTTTTCAGAATAATATAAGCGTAGAGACCACTCTCGTGGGTTTGCTATCAGATTGGTCCAAGTGTAATTTCGAGTGAACAAGTCAATGTAGAAACTGAAAGTAGCAATTTCTTGGATTAAGAAGTGCAGCGTGTTTGCAGATGGCAATAAAAACAATCATCCATGTTCCAGTATTCTTGCATACGTGCATTTATATAGGCACATCGCTGTTTTGATTGATAGGTGATCAAACTGTACATGAAGACAGCAACAACTAAGCCAAAATTAATACATGTACGGATTGAAAAAAGCTGGTATGGATCAAGTTTCTTTTGGACCAATACCGATAGTCAATATGATCTGGAGCACTGAGACAGCAAAGTGTCGTGTCTACAGCCCAGCAAACATGCCTATATGGGTCCCATATGCGCTACCCATATGGGTAGTGCAACCGGGTTTCGCATGGGTCCCATATGGGTTAGCCCATATGCAGTTTGCCCAGATGGGTCCCATATAACAGTTCCATAAAGAAAAAATTAAATGATATAATCATCTTTATATAAACTTTTTTCCTTGTTTATAATGCATGGCTAGCTTCTACAGTTGCAGATACAGAGGGGATTCATGTGGTTCGCTTGAACCCCGATTTTAGACAAAATTATCCCATTTTTATGAGGAATTTCAAGCAAAATCAGCATAAACTATCAAATAATCATATACAATTTTCAAATCGAAACCTCCTTTGTAAATTTGAACCCCCTAGCAAGAAATCTTGGATCCGCCCCTGCTTCTACAATTTATTTTATTTTATTTACATGGGCCAGCCCATATGGGACCCATATGGAACCCGGTTGCACTGCCCATATGGGACCCATATGGGTGCCCACATATTGCTAGCTGGGAGTGTACCACCAGTCATTCTATCTTAGAACCATCAGGGATTGGAACAAATTTACTCCCAACCAGCATCACAGACATTGATGACACAGAAGGATTCAAAGTTGCCTTAGATGATCTACTCAGAGTAATAATTCGAACAGTGCCATGTAAATATTTTTAACTGTACCTGTATATACAGATGTTTTAGCTCTGGAAGCAGATGCCGATGGTTGTTTCCTCTCTAAATTGGTCAATATCTGAAAATAACAGTCAGAACTCATACCTTACTCAGGAATGAAGAGCAACCAGAGCTACCTGACTGGAGAGAAACCATTAGACAGGAGGTTGAGCCTACATTGAGGCCACAGGTTGTTTCAGCGAGGAAATTCCAGATCAACTCCCTCTAAATCTGTCAATCCACACCTTGTATTTTTAAAGTACAGTTGAGTTCAGTCACATTTGCGGAAATACAACTACATACGGGGCCAACAGTACATTCGAGACCACCCGTGCCGAAGAGGCAGTGGATTGAGGGGCAGAAGACTCCTGACCATTTATTGGAAGACTAAGACGAACCCTGATATGGGATAGCCCATATGGGACCCATGCGGAGCCCGGTTGCACTATCAATGTGAGACCCATATTATGCATGTTTGCTGGCTGTGGGAAATTACCGTTCTCAAAATGTTTTCTGGAAGTCCAGGCCTCTTTCAGGGGTTTTAAAATATTTTCGCTCCGATATCGGCCATTGGTTTGCCAAGAAACTGGTGGAATTACATCTAGCTTTGTTTGTTTGGCATCGCTGAAGCTTTTCCCAGACTGACCACTTCGCTTTAGACTCATATTTCTGTCAAACCTTCAATTTTGTGTTTCAGCTTCACGTTGTCATTTTACCGGAAACGCTCTAATTTTCGGTAGCTTTTATTTACGTCATTATAAGAAAAGTTTACTTATTAATTTTAATTATCCCACAATTATTTTTTAACGTTGAGCGTATAATATAATTAATGTTATTTGATATATTGGAAATATTTATTTTACGACTCCTTATAATTTTTTGGGCGTAGACCGGCAACAAAATTCATACCTATATCAGGGGTGACAACCTACGTCATAACATTGATCTCGTAAAGAAGATCTCTGAAGAAAAAACGTCTTTACAATTTTCGTATTCTAAATCATAGGATGCCTATCGAATGGGGTAGATTTCTTGGGACATCTAGGGATGACAGGATATGTGAATTATGTTTTCATAACAAAATTGGTGATGAACATCATTATTTAATTGAGTGCTCTTACTTTAGTGACGCTAGACGGGTTTATCTGCCAAGGAGCTTGCATGCTAGACCAAATACTGATACTTTTAGGCGCCTTATGCGTTCAAGTGATACCCAGGAACTATTCAAGATAGCAAAATACTGTAAAATAGTGCTAAAGACATTTCAAGAAATTTTCAGGAATATATAGGTGTTTGTTACACCATTCCGTATAGATCTCACAGACAATTATTATGGATCTCACAGCTATTATAATACATGTTTATGAATTTTTGTGCATCTAGTCATCATGGAACTAGTCAAGATACTCTGATGAGTATTGAAACCATATACATTCTGCATGAGCTATCACTCTCTCTCAGGGTTTCTTCATGTTTTGCACTGAAGTATTGCTATTCATAGATCCAGATAAGGAAATTTTATTGCGTAAACTTTTAATTATTTTCTTACCCATTAATTTGAACATGTGATTTGGGTGCTCGAGGGGACCGTCTCATTGAGACGGTTCTTTTGAGTACCCACTCCATATGTTTTGGATGAGAAATAAAGAGGATAATATTCCAATAAGCACTCTTATCTGGAGGACTGGCTGTTTTATTTGCTAAAACTTTTAATTAATTTCTTACCCATTAATTCAAACATGTGTTTTGGGTGCTGAAGGGGACCGTCTCATTGAGACGGTTCTTTTGAGTACTCACACCATATGTTTTGTATTGCTATTCATAGATTGGGATTGGCGGTGTCGGTGGTGGTAGACGTTGTTGAGAGCGGGGAAGAAAAATTTTAAATTTTATCGTTTTATTCCTGTGTGGTGGTGGAAACAAGAACTGTATCATATTGCTTTTTATCCCAGTTTTATCCAAAAGTGTGGAAATTCTACCAGATATTTTACTTCAGCCTAAATAGAAATTTTACAGTAATGCGGTCGTGTGACAAAGGAATTTTAGTGGGCGGCCATATTGAATTTTATAAATTTTAGACTTTGGTTTTATAATTTTGGATGCTTCTGCCCACTTTGAAATATTTTAAATGACTTTTAAGCCTTAGGCCCCTTGTGTGTGCTGAACTTCTCCAAAATTTTAACATAGTTATATAGAGATTTTATCAAAATGTCTTCAAAAGCAGTTGTGCAGCAAGGTCAGTGTACAGTGACAAGACCAGCTACAAGACTGAATAGAAACGGGGGCACCCGGTCTAGAAGGCCTCCAATGACTTATACTCCTTCTAAACTCAAATCTGATTATGCTCTTGATATGGCGAAAGCAGCCAAGAAGAAAATAGCTGCAACTGAAAGGGATTATGATGTTGAGGTCAATCTCAAATATAACAATCTGGTCATGGTGTTCACTCCTGCGTCTTATGAACTGTTTAGACAAGGTATATGCGGGTATTTTAACACGTATAAAGAGAAAGAGGTCAAAAGAACTGTGAAACTTGACACTGAGGGTTCCGTAGTGCATGAGTCATTAGCTATATCTGATAAGGGGACAGGAAAAAAGATGTTCACAGTGAATCTGTTTCATACAACTAGTAAGGTCACGGTTAATGGTGGTCAGTTAAAATTGTTTTTGGAAGAAGACCTAGACTGTATTCTTGACAAAATAAACCAGAATGGCTCTTTAGATGTTATAAATTCTCAAATAAAAGAGGTTTGTCAGAGATATTTGATGAAAAATTCAAGCAAAGGTTCCACAAAAAGTGCAACTAGGCGATCATTGGACTCTAGCGAAACTTCTAGTCACAGAAATACTGTAATTTCACCCCCAAAGAAATTAAAACTACAATCCAATAATTCGGTTACAGCTGATCTCACGGAAATTGAGACATTACGGGTTGACTCGAACAGTATTAGCTGCAATGAAACAAACTGTGAAGTTGATAATGGTGATTGTTGCTCTGTATGTGATAAAATTGTTGCTGATGATCAACAGGGATTGTTTTGCGAGTCGTGTAGCTTTTGGTATCATGCATCGTGTTGCGGGATCGATGAGTCTGGGTACCAGACAATGAGTAGTGACGAGGGTATCGAGTTTAGGTGCCCTAACTGTGTGGCCGACTGTGATATGATCTCAAATGAAGACCCACAAGCTCTTGCAGGTTCAATAACTCCTGAAATGAATAAAGAGACTAGTGAGGGGACAACTGACCCGATTGTAAATGATTCTGAGCAAGGCCAAAACTTAATCGTGGTTGAGCATACAAATGAAAACGAGCAAAAAGAGCCAGAAGCGGGTAAAAATGAAGAGGAGATTGCGTACACGCGAAAGTTGAAGGACCTTATCATTAGAGAGAAGGATCTGAATAAGCGTGAAAAGACATTGCGTAAAAAGGAGTATGACACTGATCACCTGTCACAGCAACTCACCACAGCTAAAGCCTTAGTGGTATCCCTTGAGAATAAGGTCCTTGATATAAGAAAAGAAAATGACAATTTGAAAACACACCTGTTAGCCTCAAACAGTACCTCACAGAGCAATATTGGTTATATACAGCCTCAGGTAGGGACACCCCAAATGGAAACTAATTTAACAGTCAGACTGCAGGCAATAGAAAATGAATTGTTACGTATGAGACTGAATATGCAAGATAGAGCTTTTAACGTTGGAGTTAGCTGCAATACGTGTAGTAGGACATATGTAACGGAGAACAAAATAAGTAACCTTGAAACAAAAATTATGTCATTGGAAAGTGAAAATAGACTCCTAGGAAACAGACTATCTGAGGCAGAATTGAAACTTAGGATGAGTGAAAATGAAATAAGGTTAAGACAAACAATGGTGACACCAAGCTATTTCCATACAGGATATAAT
The DNA here is from genome assembly GCA_964019695.1 of Loripinus fragilis. NCBI lineage: Eukaryota > Metazoa > Mollusca > Bivalvia > Lucinida > Lucinidae > Loripinus > Loripinus fragilis. The sequence goes on along the minus strand of CAXHUL010000335.1, from coordinate 220,671 downwards.
CTTCAGTATATGCCAGTACCAGTAAATAAACAAACAGTTGTGAATACTAAAACTGAATCTTCTAAAGTAAATACCAAAGTGCAGAAGGGATGTGTAACAAACCAGAGAGGAACTGGCCGTAGTTCTATGGCTTCAGAATACAAGAATGCTTCAGACTGCAACCAAAATAATATGTCAAGTGAGAGTGATAGGAATGATAGTATAATCTGTGTAGAGGACAGTGGTGAAAATCAAATGGAGGTAGAACAACAGTCAAAAACTGATCAAAACAAAAATATTGATGAACATAGTATAGCTGTAGAAAAGGGAAACACAGGGGAGATAATTCAAAATGTTAACTGTGATGAGAGAAAATCTGAAGAGCCGGGTATGCCAACAACAAAAAACGTAGAACACAAAAAGTCTTTTTTATCACAGACCCAGCCTCAATTACACCCTCCGTGGTATCAAATGAAAAATCCACTAAATTAATATCTGTAAATATAGAGAATTTTAACACAAATATGGTTTTCTTAGAAACTTTACTGAAAGACTTTCAAATTATTGCAATACAAGAACATTGGTTATATGGATTTGAGAAGGGGAAACTGATTGATTTTTGTGAGAAACATGGGTTTTCTATAATGATTAAGTCAACAGATGATAATGATCCGCTGACTCCTCTGCAGCGACCTAGAGGAAAGGGTGGAGTTGCGATACTATGGAGCAAACGTCTGGATCAGTATGTTACCACTCTGGTAAATGATGGTGGAAATCGTATTTGTGCAATTCAGGTTGAAACGCTACAAGGTCGTCTCACAATCATAAACTGTTATTTGCCATGTAGAGGAAACAAAGAGGCTGAAAAGGATTTTGTGAATGTTGCAGATGAAATGCGTGAAATCATTGTGAAATACAAACAATCATCAGACGTTATTCTGCTTGGCGATATGAATGCTTCACTGTTCCGCGATCCACCTATGGCTAGAGATAAGTACTTGAAAGACATATTAAGTGAGATGAACTTGAGTTTACCGGATAACTATCCGGAAGTGTATACCTACAAGCATGGCTCTGGTAAATCTATCATTGACTATATTATTCACAGCAAAAAAGGTTTAGTGACATCAGTAACTGTGTTTGATGGACATTGTAACACATCTCCACACATGGCGGTTGCTGCAGATATACCATATGTGCAGTCAGTTGCATTGGAAAGAGAAAATAACCAGCTTGTTATAAATAAACTCAAATGGGATAAAGTGGACAAAATCAAATATAAGGAACTGGTTGAAGATAGGCTAAATTCTGGTGATGTTCTTGATGTAGAAACCGACAGTATAGATCTGATTGTGGAGGATTTGACTGACATTCTTGTAACTTCAGCAAAGCAGTGCGCGCCAAAGCAGAAACGGAAGCATAGTAAAAAGAAGTGTAAAGGGTGGAATATTGAAATCTCACTTGCATGTAGAGACAGTAAAATTACGTTTCATAAATGGAAGGTGGCAGGGAGACCGGTTGACCCAAATAATCAGTTCTATATTGACATGAAAGAAAAGAAAAAAGTACTGCGTCAAATTCAGAGACAACTTGCGGCAAAACATAGATATACTTTGTATAATGAAATAATGTCATATGCAGAAATGTCAAATACTGTGAATTTTGGAGAGGAAAAGAAACTGTTTTATAAATTAATTGATAACCAACGGCAGAATGGGAAAAAGACCCTGTCATCGCTTTATATAGAGGATAAACAATTAACTAGTGACACAGAAATACGTGAGGGATGGGCGAGGTACTTTAAGAGCATAGCTAACCCTGAGACTGCTGATGTCCAGAGTGATGAAGAATATACAGCACATATTGAATTGAACAAACTTTTGATAAAAGAGCAGTGCAAAAATGATAACAATGAAATTCACGTCTCTGGAGACCTAGTTAGGAGTGTGATTAAACATTCAAAAAGTGGTAAGGCTGCCGATATTCGTGGTCTACAGACGGAACATTTAAAATTTGGTGGTGAGGTATTGATAGACTTTATTACAAAATTGGCCAGTAGAATTATAAATACCTGTGAAATCCCAACCCTTTTCAAGCACGGTCTCATCACTCCAGTGCATAAAGGAAATGATAAACCCCTGGATAAACCAAATTCTTACAGACGAATTACTGTTGCTAGTAATCTAGGCAGAGTTATAGAGAAACTTCATCTAGAGCTGTCAAAGGATGATATCCTACATAGGCAAAATCCCCTCCAACGTGGTTTTACTAGCAAGACGTCACCATCAAATGGTAGCCTGCTGCTGACCGAGGCCATAAGTGAATCCATAGACACAAAACAAAGTTTAAATGCAATATTTGTGGATGCAACACAGGCATTTGATAGAGTATGGCACGACTCAATGCTAGTTAAGTTATATGACGTGGGCCTCAGTGGAAGAAAATGGTTATTCCTCAACAACTGGTACGAAGACCTGACATCACAGGTGAAATGGAAAGGAGATGTGTCCAGTTCTTTCAATGAGACTCTCGGTGTGCGACAGGGCGGAACTTGGTCTCCAACAGGATATAATTTCTTCATAAATCCACTTTTGAACACTGTAAAGGACCATGGTATTGGGTTTCACATAGGCATACAGTTTTGTGGAGTGATTGGGGTGGCAGACGACCTGTTATACTTATCGGCATGTCGTCGAGAGCGTCAAGTGCAGGCTAGCATACAGGAGGAATACGCCCAAAAGGAGCAATACATTATAAGTGATACAAAAACAAAACTTATGACCTTCAATGAGAGAAATGACACACTCAACCAACAGGATTGTATTCTAAACGGGAAAGAACTAGGGACAGTTGATGAATACAAACATATTGGAGTAAACAGGCATAGCAACTTGAAAATTGCAAACAAGTGTTTAGTAGAAGAAAGAACAAAATCAGCTAGACGTGCAGCTTATGCACTTATGGGTGCTGGCTTCCATGGACAAAATGGACTAAACCCAAAAGTATCTAAGACCATTTATAACCTATATGTGTTACCCCGTCTGCTCTATGGACTTGAAACTGTGATTCTTCAGCAGAAAGATGTTGACATTCTGAATGATTTTCACAAAGACATGCTCAGACGTATACAGCATCTGCCGCAACGTACAGCCTTACCTATTGTCTATGGACTGGTTGGACAGTTTCCAATTGAATTTGAGCTGCATAGAAGGCAATTTATACTATTTGGAAACATCGTTAGAGAAGAGTGTATTGAGAAAGACCTTGCCTTTCGGCAGCTATCAATCAAAGATGATAACTCTCATAGCTGGTTCATTATGATAAAGAAAAACCTGTACAAATATGGGCTTCCAAGCCCTTATGAGCTTCTTGAAAACCCACCTGCTAAATCTGCATGGAAAAGAACGGTTATTAAGAAACTGGTGGAATACTGGAAAGAGGTCCTAGTAAGTGAAACACAGAAAAAGTCTTCGCTCCAATTTTGGAACCCCAGTAGTCTTGAATACAACGTCTGTAGTCAGATCTGGACATGTGCCGGAAGAGACCCAGTTTCAGTACATAAAGCAAACATTCATGTCAAGTTGGTCAGTGGTACCTATATTCTGCAAACAAGTAAAGCCAAATTCAACCAGTATGAAGTTAGCAGCCAGTGTCCTTTGTGTGGTATAGAACCTGAAGACCTAGTGCATTTCATGCTGACCTGTGAAAAACTAGAAGAGGTGCGTCAGCCTTTCATCTCAAAACTAGAGACACTAATCACTTTTCAACATGGAAGTCACTGGTGGAATCAACTCGGCGACAGGGACACGGTCCAGCTAATACTTGATAATACCAAACTGAAAGAAATCAACGAACCGACGAGGTTGCAGATCTGGGATATCTCTCGTGGTCTATGCTATGTACTGCATTCCAAACGAAGTGCGATTCTTAATGAGCTGTAAAGTGACATTTTACGATATGTAATGCTGTGATAAGGCCTTCAGAGATTTGTTGAATGCTGTGTAGCTGCTGATAAATATGTGTACATGAACTTTTAAGTATTGTACAAGAACTTTTATTCATGGAGCTTTTAAAGTTTTAAATGGTGTCGGAACTGTACAAAGTGTATATATATGCATAAACATAAACATTTTTAACCAAATGGAGATTTGAGTGATGCACACACAAGAGGTCTATGAGCATTTTATAGTTTCATTGGTTTTAAACAAGAAATTCCTGGGAGAGATTGCAAGAGATTCCTTTTAGTAATAACAATCTACGTCGATACGGCGGTGCTCCAGGAAGTGGAGGAATTTCCTATCAACTAGAACTAGAACTAGATCCAGATAAGGAAATTTCATTTGCGTAAACTTTTAATTTTCTTACCCATTAATTTGAATATGTGTTTTGGGTGCTCAGGGGGACCGTCTCATCGAGACGGTTCTTTTGAGTACACACACCATATTTTTTGGATGAGAAACAAAGAAAATAATATTCCAATACACACTCTTATCTGGAGGCCTGGCTATTCCCATCAAAAGTGGTGTTTAATTGCTTGGTGGTCTCACTGTGTTTGCTTCAAGTAGACATGAATACCCACTGAGGAGATTATGCTGATTTTGTAATCATATTTTAAACTTTCCTCAAATGTTTATTTGTTAATATGTTTTGACTTGTGCCCGGGTTAGGGGTTTTGGTCAATGAATAAAACTCTCAAACTCTCAAAACAAACGCGCACGAAAAAGCAATAACAGTGACCATTATAATGACTTCAAAAACTTCCGTATAAAAGCTAGAAACAAACTACATAGTGACTACCACAACTATTTGAATAATCTATTAGATCCTGAACAAGATACTACATCAAAATTTTTTTGGAAATATATCAAAGTCAGAAAGCAGGACTCAATGAATATAGGAACTTTAAAATCTGAAGGGACCGTAGCAGAAAGTGCAGAAAGCAAGGCAAATCTTTTAAACAAACAATTTGTTTCTGTGTTTACAAAAGAGGATCTAACAAATATTCCAGACAAAGGTCAATCACCTTTCAGGCCAATGAATGACATTATCATTAATGAGAATGGAGTCAAAAAATGTATTGAGCGGTTGAATGAAAAGAAAGCCAGTGGACCAGATAAAATTCCAATCAAAGTATTGAAACAGTGCTCAACAGAACTTGCACCTATTTTGACAAGCATATTTCAGCAATCTTTATCAACTGGAGAAATCCCCCTCAACTGGAAACATGCAAATGTGGTACCAATCTTTAAAAAAGGAAATAGATCCAAACCTGAAAATTATCGACCCGTCTCACTAACAGTTGTTATTTCCAAGATGCTTGAACACATCATTGTTTCTCAAATTATGGACCATCTTGACTCACAGAATATTCTTCATGAAAACCAACATGGCTTCGGCTCAAAAAGATCTTGTGAATCTCAACTTTTAATGACAGCTGATGATATTTCTAAATCCCTATATTCTGGAAAACAAGTAGACATGGCAATACTAGACTTTTCCAAAGCTTTTGATAAAGTTTCTCATAAACGTCTTTCCCTTAAACTTAAATACTATGGAATCGATGGAAACACCAGTACTTGGATAAATCCTTTTTTCACTGATAGAAAACAGCAAGTGGTAGTTGACAATGCAACATCAGACACAGCAATGGTAACATCCGGAGTGCCACAAGGGACTGTGCTGGGACCTACACTTTTTCTCATTTATATTAATGATATAGCAGACGACATTACATCAAATATCCGCCTATTCGCTGATGATTGCGTTCTTTATCGAACCATCAACAACCCAACAGACAATTCAGCATTACAAGAAGATCTCAGTAAACTAGAACAGTGGTCAAACATATGGCAAATGGACTTTAATGTGAAGAAATGCGCAATCATGCAATGTTCAACCTCTACTAGGAAACAACAATTTGATTACAAAATGAAAGGCGAAACTCTGGAAACCGTTTCACACCATCCATATCTAGGGGTCGAACTCAGTGACAATTTAAAATTTAACAACCATATTAACTCAATTACTAAAAAAGCTTCATCTACCCTTGGATTTTTGAAAAGGAACCTGAAATACTGTCCCCCAAAAGTGAAAGAGAGATCCTATTTCAGCTTAGTAAGACCAAAATTGGAATATGCTTCACCCATTTGGAATCCATCCCAAAAAACTCAAGTTAAACAAATAGAACAAGTTCAGAGAAACGCTGCAAGATGGGTGATGAATCAACCATATAGTCCACACAATCCCAGTAGTGTAAGCGAAATGTTAAATAAATTAAAATGGCCCAGCTTGGAACAACGCAGAGTATGGACAGATGCAACTCTAATGTACAAAGTTGTCAACTGTTTAATTAGCGTGCCAGTGAACTACCATCCTACCACTGCTACTGTACGTTCTACAAGAAGGAGCCACAGCATGAAATTCATTCCAATTCAAACTCGGATAAATGCTTATCAGAATTCATTTTTTCCACGGACTGTCATCACTTGGAACATGATACCAGAAGCCTGTATTACCTCTGCGAGTCTGGATGCTTTTAAATCTTCCATCCAACTCGTCCCACTTGTACCATCCTATGATTAGAAGGACTAGACCGTGTATAGTGTATATATATGTTGGTCGTTAGACTATTTTATGGTGTAGAGTGACAATAGTTTATATGGGACACTTGAAAAGATGTGATTAGACCCTTAAAAATGATCTCGGAGCACGTCACACTACACTGATGTACAGTCACCTTTCCTCGACGTTGATGTCTACCGAGTGGATGTTGTCGAGTACACCTATTAAAGTTGAAGTTGAAGTAAACACGTAGAACGGCGCCATTTTGTTTTGCAAGTAAGTAATGGTGCAAAGATAAGATAAGATAAGGTAAGATTTTCCCTTTGTAAGACTATACAAATCAGTATCTGTGAAAACTAAGCAGTGCATGCGGTGCCTACCATCACTCTTGAACAGAATATATAATGGTCACGCCCAGAAATGCCCTTGCCTTTGTAATCATTCGCCCACAAATATCGAAGCGGAAGACACAAGGGTGATTTTAGCAGAGATGTAGTATACACATTTATCAAAATGACGTATTTTACAGCTTATATCACCATTCTTACCAATATTTGTGTGATTGTAGTTACCATTTCTCCTTGACTATCATTCATAACCATTATTTGCTGGTGGAAAATCAAAGGAACATTAAGTTGGATGAGTTGGCTAAGTTGGAATGTAAGTTCGATGAGTTGGATAAGTTGAGGATGAGTTCGATGAGTTGGATAAGTTGTACTGTAAGTTGGATGAGTTGGCTAAGATGTACTGTAAGTTCGATGAGTTGGCTAAGTTGAGAATGTTCGTAAGTTGTACTGTAAGTTCGACGAGTTAGATAAGTTGGAATGTAAGTTCGATGAGTTGGCTAAGTTGGAATGTAAGTTCTATGAGTTGGATAAGTTGACGATGAGTTCGATGAGTTCGATACGTTGGACGGTAAGTTGGATGAGTTGGATAAGTTGTACTGTAAGTTCGATGAGTTGGCTAAGTTAAGGATGAGTTCGATGAGTTGGATAAGTTGTACTGTAAGTTGGATGAGTTGGCTAAGTTGCACTGTAAGTTCGATGAGTTGGCTAAGTTGAGGATAAGTTCGATGAGTTGGGTAAGTTGAGGATAAGTTCGATGAGTTGGGTAAGTTGTACTGTAAGTTGGATGAGTTGGCTAAGTTGTACTGTAAGTTTGATGAGTTGGATAAGTTGTACTGTAAGTTCGATGAGTTGGCTAAGTTGAGGATGAGTTCGATGAGTTGGACGGTAAGTTGGATGAGTTGGATAAGTTGAGGATGAGTTCGATGAGTTGGATAAGTTGTACTGTAAGTTGGATATGTTGGATAAGTTGAGGATAAGTTCGATGAGTTGGGTAAGTTGTACTGTACGTTGGATGAGTTGGCTAAGTTGTACTGTAAGTTTGATGAGTTGGATAAGTTGTACTGTAACTTCGATGAGTTGGCTAAGTTGAGGATGAGTTCGATGAGTTGGATAAGTTGGACAGTAAGTTGGATGAGTTGGATAACTTGAGGATGAGTTCGATGAGTTGGATAAGTTGTACTGTAAGTTGGATGAGTTGGATAAGTTGAGAATGATCTTTGCAACCTTACTTACTTCGATGAGATGGCTAAGTTTTTACTGTAAGTTTGATGAGTTGGCTAAGTTGAGGATGAGTTCGATGAGTTGAGTAAGTTGTACTGTAAGTTGGATGAGTTGGCTAAGTTGGAATGTAAGTTCGATTAGTTGGATAAGTTCAGGATGAGTTCGATGAGTTGGATAAGTTGTACTGTAAGTTGGATGAGTTGGCTAAGTTGGAATGTAAGTTCGATGAGTTGGCTAAGTTGAGGATGAGTTCGATAAGTTGGGTAAGTTGTACTGTAAGTTCGATGAGTTAGATAAGTTGGAATGTAAGTTCGATGAGTTGGCTAAGTTGGAATGTAAGTTCGATGAGTTGGATAAGTTGAGGATAAGTTCGATGAGTTGGATAAGTTGGACGGTAAGTTGGATGAGTTGGATAAGTTGTACTGTAAGTTCGATGAGTTGGCTAAGTTAAGGATGAGTTCGATGAGTTGGATAAGTTGTACTGTAAGTTGGATGAGTTGGCTAAGTTGCACTGTAAGTTCGATGAGTTGGCTTAGTTGAGGATAAGTTCGATGAGTTGGGTTAGTTGAAGTGTAAGCTGGATGAGTTGGCTAAGTTGAACTGTAAGTTTGATGAGTTGGATAAGTTGTACCTTAAGTTCGATGAGTTGGCTAATTTGAGGATGAGTTCGATGAGTTGGATAAGTTGGACGGTAAGTTGGATGAGTTGGATAAGTTGAAGATGAGTTCGATGAGTTGGATAAGTTGTACTGTAAGTTGGATGAGTTGGATAAGTTGAGGATGAGTTCGATGAGTTGGCTAAGTTGTACTGTAAGTTTGATGAGTTGGCTAAGTTGAGGATGAGTTCGATGAGTTGGATAAGTTGTATTATAAGTTGGATGAGTTGGCTAAGTTGGAATGTAAGTTCGATGAGTTGGATAAGTTGAGGATGAGTTCGATGAGTTGGATAAGTTGTACTGTAAGTTGGATGAGTTGGCTAAGTTGTACTGTAAGTTCGATGAGTTGGCTAAGTTGAGGATGAGTTCGATAAGTTGGGTAAGTTGTACTGTAAGTTCGATGAGTTAGATAAGTTGGAATGTAAGTTCGATGAGTTGGATAAGTTGTACTGTAAGTTCGATGAGTTGGCTAAGTTGAGGATGAGTTCGATGAGTTGGATGAGTTGTACTGTAAGTTGGATGGGTTGGCGAAGTTGTACTGTAAGTTCGATGAGTTGGCTAAGTTGAGTATAAGTTCGATGAGTTGGGTAAGTTGTGCTGTAAGTTGGATGAGTTGGCTAAGTTGTACTGTAATTTCGTTGAGTTGGCTAAGTTGAGGATGAGTTGGATAAGTTGGGTAAGTTGTACTGGAAGTTGGATGAGTTAGATAAGTTGTACAGTAAGTTCGATGAGTTGGCTAAGTTGGAATGTAAGTTTGATGAGTTGGCTAAGTTGAGGATGAGTTCGTTAAGTTTGGTAAGTTGTACTGTAAGTTCGATGAGTTAGATAAGTTGGACTGTAAGTTCGGTGAGTTGGCTAAGTTGGAATGTCAGTTCGATGAGTTGGATAAGTTGAGGATGAGTTCGATGAGTTGGATAAGTTGGACGGTTAGTTTGATGAGTTGGATAAGTTGAGGATGAGTTTGATGAGTTGGATAAGTTGGAAGGTAAGTTGGATGAGTTGGATAAGTTGGACTGTAGGTTCGATGAGTTGGACAAGTTGAGGATGAGTTTGATGAGTTGGATAAGTTTGAGTGTAAGTTGGATGAGTTGGATAAGTTGTACTGTAAGTTCGATGAGTTTGCTAAGTTGAGGATGAGTTCGATGAGTTGGATAAGTTGTACTGTTAGTTGGATGAATTGGCTAAGTTGTACTGTAAGTTCGATGAGTTGGCTAAGTTGGACTGTATGTTCGATGAGTTGGATAAGTTGAGGATGAGTTCGATGAGTTGGATAAGTTGGACGGTAAGTTGGATGAGTTGGATAAGTTGTACTGTCAGTTCGATGAGTTGGCTAAGTAAAGGATGAGTTCGATGAGTTGGATAAGTTGGACGGTAAGTTGGATGAGTTGGATAAGTTGAAGATGAGTTCGATGAGTTGGATAAGTTGTACTGTAAGTTGGATGAGTTGGATAAGTTGAGGATGAGTTCGATGAGTTGGCTAAGTTGTACTGTAAGTTTGATGAGTTGGCTAAGTTGAGGATGAGTTCGATGAGTTGGATAAGTTGTATTATAAGTTGGATGAGTTGGCTAAGTTGGAATGTAAGTTCGATGAGTTGGATAAGTTGAGGATGAGTTCGATGAGTTGGATAAAGTGTACTGTAAGTTGGATGAGTTGGCTAAGTTGTACTGTAAGTTCGATGAGTTGGCTAAGTTGAGGATGAGTTCGATAAGTTGGGTAAGTTGTACTGTAAGTTCGATGAGTTAGATAAGTTGGAATGTAAGTTCGATGAGTTGGCTAAGTTGGAATGTAAGTTCGATGAGTTCGATAAGTTGAGGATGAGTTCGATGAGTTGGATAAGTTGGACGGTAAGTTGGATGAGTTGGATAAGTTGTACTGTAAGTTCGATGAGTTGGCTAAGTTAAGGATGAGTTCGATGAGTTGGCTAAGTTGTACTGTAAGTTGGATGAGTTGGCTAAGTTGCACTGTAAGTTCGATGAGTTGGCTAAGTTGAGGATAAGTTCGATGAGTTGGGTAAGTTGTACTGTAAGTTGGATGAGTTGGCTAAGTTGTACTGTAAGTTTGATGAGTTGGATACGTTGTACTGTAAGTTCGATGAGTTGGCTAAGTTGAGGATGAGTTCGATGAGTTGGATAAGTTGGACGGTAAGTTGGATGAGTTGGATAAGTTGAGGATGAGTTCGATGAGTTGGCTAAGTTGTACTGTAAGTTTGATGAATTGGATAAGTTGAGGATGAGTTCGATGAGTTGAGTAAGTTGTACTGTAAGTTGGATGAGTTGGCTAAGTTGGAATGTAAGTTCGATGAGTTGGATAAGTTGAGGATGAGTTCGATGAGTTGGATAAGTTTTACTGTAAGTTGGATGAGTTGGCTAAGTTGTACTGTAAGTTCGATGAGTTGGCTAAGTTGAGGATGAGTTCGATAAGTTGGGTAAGTTGTACTGTAAGTTCGATGAGTTAGATAAGTTGGAATATAAGTTCGATGAGTTGGCTAAGTTGGAATGTAAGTTCGATGAGTTGGATAAGTTGGACGGTAAGTTGGATGAGTTAGATAAGTTGTACTGTAAGTTCGATGAGTTGGCTAAGTTGAGGATGAGTTCGATAAGTTGGATAAGTTGTACTGTAAGTTGGATGAGTTGGCTAAGTTGTACTGTAATTTCGTTGAGTTGGCTAAGTTTAGGATGAGTTTGATGAGTTAGGTAAGTCGTACTGTAAGTTGGATGAGTTGGCTAAGTTGTACTGTAAGTTCGATGAGTTGGCTAAGTTGAGGATGAGTTCGATAAATTGGGTAAGTTGTACTGTAAGTTGGATGAGTTGGCTAAGTTGAGGATGAGTCCGATGAGTTGGATGAATTGTACTATAAGTTGGATGAGTTGGCTAAGTTGTACTGTAAGTTGGATAAGCTGGCTAAGTTGTACTGTAAGTTCGATGAGTTGGCTAAGTTGTACTGTAAGTTCGATGAGTTGGATAAGTTGTACTGTAAGTTGGATGAGCTGGCTTAGTTGTACGGTAAGTTCGATGAGTTGGCTAAGTTGAGGATGAGTTCGATAAGTAGGGTAAGTTGTACTGTAAGTTGGATGAGTTGGCTAAATTGTACTGTAAGTTCGATGAGTTGGCTAAGTTGAGGATGAGTTCGATAAGTTGGGTAAGTTGGACTGTAAGTTCGATGAGTTAGATAAGTTGGAATGTAAGTTCGATGAGTTGGATAAGTTGTACTGTAAGTTCGATGAGTTGGCTAAGTTGAGGATGAGTTCGATGATTTGGATGAGTTGTACTGTAAGTTGGATGGGTTGGCTAAGTTGTACTGTAAGTTCGATGAGTTGGCTAAGTTGAGTATAAGTTCGATGAGTTGGGTAAGTTGTACTGTAAGTTGGATGAGTTGGCTAAGTTGTACTGTAATTTCGTTGAGTTGGCTAAGTTGAGGATGAGTTGGATAAGTTGGGTAAGTTGTACTGGAAGTTGGATGAGTTAGATAAGTTGTACAGTAAGTTCGATGAGTTGGCTAAGTTGGAATGTAAGTTTGATGAGTTGGCTAAGTTGAGGATGAGTTCGTTAAGTTGGGTAAGTTGTACTGTAAGTTCGATGAGTTAGATAAGTTGGACTGTAAGTTCGGTGAGTTGGCTAAGTTGGAATGTCAGTTTGATGAGTTGGATAAGTTGAGGATGAGTTCGATGAGTTGGATAAGTTGGACGGTTAGTTGGATGAGTTGGATAAGTTGAGGATGAGTTTGATGAGTTGGATAAGTTGGAAGGTAAGTTGGATGAGTTGGATAAGTTGGACTGTAGGTTCGATGAGTTGGACAAGTTGAGGATGAGTTTGATGAGTTGGATAAGTTTGAGTGTAAGTTGGATGAGTTGGATAAGTTGTACTGTAAGTTCGATGAGTTTGCTTAGTTGAGGATGAGTTCGATGAGTTGGATAAGTTGTACTGTTAGTTGGATGAGTTGGCTAAGTTGTACTGTAAGTTCGATGAGTTGGCTAAGTTGGACTGTAAGTTCGATGAGTTGGATAAGTTGAGGATGAGTTCGATGAGTTGGATAAGTTGGACGGTAAGTTGGATGAGTTGGATAAGTTGTACTGTCAGTTCGATGAGTTGGCTAAGTTAAGGATGAGTTCGATGAGTTGGATAAGTTGTACTGTAAGTTGGATGAGTTGGCTAAATTATACTGTAAGTTCGAGGAGTTGGCTAAGTTTAGGATGAGTTTGATGAGTTGGGTAAGTCGTACTGTAAGTTGGATGAGTTGGCTAAGTTGTACTGTAAGTTCGATGAGTTGGCTAAGTTGAGGATGAGTTCGATAAATTGGGTAAGTTGTACTGTAAGTTGGATGAGTTGGCTAAGTTGAGGATGAGTCCGATGAGTTGGATAAAATGTACTATAAGTTGGATGAGTTGGCTAAGTTGTACTGTAAGTTGGATGAGCTGGCTAAGTTGTACTGTAAGTTCGATGAGTTGGCTAAGTTGAGGATGAGTTCGATAAGTTGGGTAAGTTGTACTGTAAGTTGGATGAGTTGGCTAAGTTGTACTGTAAGTTCGATGAGTTGGCTAAGTTGAGGATGAGTTCGATAAGTTGGGTAAGTTGGACTGTAAGTTCGATGAGTTAGATAAGTTGGAATGTAAGTTCGATGAGTTGGATAAGTTGTACTGTAAGTTCGATGAGTTGGCTAAGTTGAGGATGAGTTCGATGAGTTGGATGAGTTGTACTGTAAGTTGGATGGGTTGGCTAAGTTGTACTGTAAGTTCGATGAGTTGGATAAGTTGAGGATGAGTTCAATGAGTTGGATAAGTTGGACGGTAAGTTGGATGAGTTGGATAAGTTGTACTGTAAGTTCGATGAGTTGGCTAAGTTAAGGATGAGTTCGATGAGTTGGATAAGTTGTACTGTAAGTTGGATGAGTGGTTAAGTTGAGGAAAAGTTCGATGAGTTGGGTAAGTTGTACTGTAAGTTGGATGAGTTGGCTAAGTTGTACTGTAAGTTTGATGAGTTGGATAAGTTGTACTGTAAGTTCGATGAGTTGGCTAAGTTGAGGATGAGTTCGATGAGTTGGATAAGTTGGACGGTAAGTTGGATGAGTTGGATAAGTTGAGGATGAGTTCGATGAGTTGGATAAGTTGTACTGTAAGTTGGATGAGTTGGATAAGTTGAGGATGAGTTCGATGAGTTGGCTAAGTTGTACTGTAAGTTTGATGAGTTGGCTAAGTTGAGGATGACTTCGATGAGTTGGATAAGTTGTACTGTAAGTTGGATGAGTTGGCTAAGTTGGAATGTAAGTTCGATAATATGGCTAAGTTGAGGATGAGTTCGATGAGTTTGATAAGTTTTACTGTAAGTTGGATGAGTTGGCTAAGTTGTACTGTAAGTTCGATGAGTTGGCTAAGTTGAGGATGAGTTCGATAAGTTGGGTAAGTTGTACTGTAAGTTCGATGAGTTAGATAAATTGGAATATAAGTTCGATGAGTTGGCTAAGTTGGAATGTAAGTTCGATGAGTTGGATAAGTTGGACGGTAAGTTGGATGAGTTGGATAAGTTGTACTGTAAGTTCGATGAGTTGGCTAAGTTAGGGATGAGTTCGATAAGTTGGATAAGTTGTACTGTAAGTTGGATGAGTTGGCTAAATTGTACTGTAAGTTCGATGAGTTGGCTAAGTTTAGGATGAGTTTGATGAGTTGGGTAAGTCGTACTGTAAGTTGGATGAGTTGGCTAAGTTGTACTGTAAGTTCGATGAGTTGGCTAAGTTGAGGATGAGTCCGATGAGTTGGATAAATTGTACTATAAGTTGGATGAGTTGGCTAAATTGTACTGTAAGTTGGATGAGCTGGCTAAGTTGTACTGTAAGTTCGATGAGTTGGCTAAGTTGAGGATGAGTTCGATAAATTGGGTAAGTTGTACTGTAAGTTGGATGAGTTGGCTAAGTTGAGGATGAGTCCGATGAGTTGAATAAATTGTACTATAAGTTGGATGAGTTGGCTAAGTTGTACTGTAAGTTGGATGAGCTGGCTAAGTTGTACTGTAAGTTCGATGAGTTGGCTAAGTTGAGGATGAGTTCGATAAGTAGGGGAAGTTGTACTGTAAGTTGGATGAGTTGGCTAAGTTGTACTGTAAGTTCGATGAGTTGGCTAAGTTGAGGATGAGTTCGATAAGTTGGGTAAGTTGGACTGTAAGTTCGATGAGTTAGATAAGTTGGAATGTAAGTTCGATGAGTTGGATAAGTTGTACTGTAAGTTCGATGAGTTGGCTAAGTTTAGGATGAGTTCGATGAGTTGGATGAGTTGTACTGTAAGTTGGATGGGTTGGCTAAGTTGTACTGTAAGTTCGATGAGTTAGCTAAGTTGAGTATAAGTTCGAAAAGTTGGGTAAGTTGTACTGTAAGTTGGATGAGTTGGCTAAGTTGTACTGTAATTTCGTTGAGTTGGCTAAGTTGAGGATGAGTATGATAAGTTGGGTAAGTTGTACTGGAAGTTGGAAGAGGTGGATAAGTTGTACAGTAAGTTCGATGAGTTGGCTAAGTTGCAATGTAAGTTTGATGAGTTGGATAAGTTGAGGATGAGTTCGTTAAGTTGGGTAAGTTGTACTGTAAGTTCGATGAGTTAGATAAGTTGGACTGTAAGTTCGGTGAGTTGGCTAAGTTGGAATGTCAGTTCGATGAATTGGATAAGTTGAGGATGAGTTCGATGAGTTGGATAAGTTGGACGGTAAGTTGGATGAGTTGGATAAGTTGAGGATGAGTTTGATGAGTTGGATAAGTTGGACGGTAAGTTGGATGAGTTGGATAAGTTGGACTGTAGGTTCGATGAGTTGGACAAGTTGAGGATGGGTTTGATGAGTTGGATAAGTTTGAGTGTAAGTTGGATGAGTTGGATAAGTTGTACTGTAAGTTCGATGAGTTTGCTAAGTTGAGGATGAGTTCGATGAGTTGGATAAGTTGTACTGTTAGTTGGATGAGTTGGCTAAGTTGTACTGTAAGTTCGATGAGTTGGCTAAGTTGGACTGTAAGTTCGATGAGTTGGCTAAGTTAAGGATGAGTTCGATGAGTTGGATAAGTTGTACTGTAAGTTGGATGAGTTGGCTAAATTGTACTGTAAGTTCGATGAGTTGGCTAAGTTTAGGATGAGTTTGATGAGTTGGGTAAGTCGTACTGTAAGTTGGATGAGTTGGCTAAGTTGTACTGTAAGTTCGATGAGTTGGCTAAGTTGAGGATGAGTTCGATAAATTGGGTAAGTTGTACTGTAAGTTGGATGAGTTGGCTAAGTTGAGGATGAGTCCGATGAGTTGGATAAATTGTACTATAAGTTGGATGAGTTGGCTAAGTTGTACTGTAAGTTGGATGAGCTGGCTAAGTTGTACTGTAAGTTCGATGAGTTGGCTAAGTTGTACTGTAAGTTCGATGAGTTGGATAAGTTGTACTGTAAGTTCGATAAGTTGGCTAAGTTGAGGATGAGTTCGATGAGTTGGATAAGTTGTACTGTAAGTTGGATGAGTTGGCTAAGTTGTACTGTAAGTTCGATGAGCTGGCTAAGTTGAGGATGAGTTCGATGAGTTGGGTAAGTTGTACTGTAAGTTGGATGAGTTGGCTAAGTTGTACTGTAATTTCGATGAGTTGGCTAAGTTGAGGATGAGTTCGATGAGTTGGATAAGTTGTACTGTAAGTTGGATGAGTTGGCTAATTGTACTGTAAGTTCGATGAGTTGGCTAAATTGGACTGTAAGTTCGATGAGTTGGCTAAGTTGGAATGTAAGTTCGTTGAGTTGGATAAGTTGTACTGTAAGTTCGATGAGTTGGATAAGTTGAGGATGAGTTGGATGAGTTGGATAAGTTTGACTGTAAGTTGGATGAGTTGGCTAAGTTGAGGATGAGTTCGATGAGTTGGATAAGTTGTACTGTAAGTTGGATGTGTTGGCTAAGTTGTACTGTAAGTTCGATGAGTTGGCTAAGTTGAGGATAAGTTCGATGAGTTGGGTAAGTTGTACTGTAAGTTGGATGAGTTGGCTAAGTTGTACTGTAATTTCGATGAGTTGACTAAGTTGAGGATGAGTTCGATAAGTTGGGTAAGTTGTACTGTAAGTTGGATGAGTTAAATAAGTTGTACAGTAAGTTCGATGAGTTGGCTAAGTTGGAATGTAGGTTTGATGAGTTGGATAAGTTGAGGATAAGTTCGTTAAGTTGGATAAGTTGTACTGTACGTTGGATCATCCTCAATTTATCCAACTCAACGAACTCATCCTCAACTTAGCAAACTCATCGAACTTACAGTACAACTTATCCAACTCATCAAACTTACAGTACAACTTAGCCAACTCATCCAACTTACAGTACAACTTACCCAACTCATCGAACTTATCCTCAACTTAGCCAACTCATCGAACTTACAGTACAACTTAGCCAACTCATCCAACTTACAGTACAACTTATCCAACTCATCGAACTCATCCTCAACTTATCCAACTCATCGAACTTACATTCCAACTTAGCTAACTCATCGAACTTACAGTACAACTTATCCAACTCATCGAACTCATCCTCAACTTAGCCAACTCATCGAACCTACAGTCCAACTTATCCAACTCATCGAACTCATCCTCAACTTATCCAACTCATCGAACTTACAGTCCAACTTACAGTTCAACTTATCCAACTCATCGAACTCATCCTCAACTTATCCAACTCATCGAACTTACATTTCAACTTAGCCAACTCATCGAACTTACAGTCCAACTTAGCGAACTCATCGAACTCATCCTCAACTTATCCAACTCATCCAACTTACCCAACTCATCAAACAGCTCAACCCATCCAACTCATCGAACTCATTCTCAACTTATCCAGCTCATCGAACTTACCCAACTCATCCAACTTATCAAACTTATCTTTTAACTTATCGAACTCAGCTTGCTTAGCTTACTCAACTCATCGAACTTAGCTTGCATCTTGCTGCATATAATGGTCCAATGTTGTACTCATGACCAACTCATCCTAACATATGCGCAGCTATTATAACTTACCGAACTTAGCTCAGCCATTGAAGCATCTGGACACATATCACCAACTCATCCTAACTTATGCGCAGCTATTATAACTTACCGAACTTAGCTCAGCCATTGGAGCATCTGGATACATATCATTGTTGAAAGACCCAACTTACCGAACTCATCGGCTATAATGGACAGCTATGGCAACTTACTCAACTTAGAACTTAGAATATAGGGACCTATCATATGTATGTTTGTTGTAATATATATATATACTGACCGCTGACTTATAGTTCAACTTATCCAACTCAACTTTGGTAAGTTAAGTATCATAAGTTGTAAGCTGAGCTGGATGAGTTGAGTAAGCTGAGCTGAGTGGTATAGGTAACTTGTCCGGAAAAAGTGGCGAAAATTGCTTATTTTGCTCAGCTTGATGAGTTGAGTAAGCTGAGCTGAGTTGTAAGTCATATGAAAGAAATAAAAGGGGTGGAGGGAGGGTAGACACACACTGTATCATAATATATACATGTAGCTATTGTAACTCATCGAACTTAGCTCAGGGCTCTCTTGTAACATTGCCGTTGTTTAAAGGCCTAACTTACCGAACTCATATATAATGGACAGCTATGGCAACTTACTTAACTTAGAACTTAAAATCGGGACCTTCCATATGTATGTGATATCTCAATAGAATATATGTACAGTCTAATCATTTCAGTCATTTTTGTCCCGAAATAATTTGGTCTATAGAAATACATGGGGACTCCTGTGGGCTACGTACTTCATACTCCGTGTCCCGAAATTTACTGTCTACGTTTAATAGATGAATATTGTGAAAATTATGCTGAGATACTTTGTGTCATAGTATATTGCATAGGCATGTGCCTGAGACAGAATTCGGGACAGGGAGTATGAAGTACCTGCCCCTAAATGGGTACTGTGACCAGCAGTATCGGCATAGACTGTATAATCGGCGAGGTAATTGGCACGTACCGTGGGCTCTACTGGAAACAAGTCGTTCCAGCCATACCAGGTGGGGACTTTTGTAGACTACCCACGTTAAATAAGAGACCTTTACCTTTTTACGATCTGGATTTTTTGATATTTATTCGGTAAAATCAACATATTCATATATGTAAAAGCATAGAAATAAACATATCGCACACTTTTTTTTATCACATTAGCACTTTAAATCTAAGACGCAAAATCACTGAGGAAAAAGATGGTAAAATGCAAAAAAGTCCAGCCGAAAGAAAACCAACATTATCAAACCACTGAAAAGCATGGCCAAAAAGGAACAACGAGAAGCTTACTGGAAATAAATAGAAAGCATGCTTCTGGAAAGTAAATGATCCTCATAAATCATCCTTCCTAAAAACCTCTTTTCATGCATAAAGACCCAGAAAACAGAGAACTCTTCAAATCCTGCACTTAGGGAAGGTAAACAGTTAGTTCTGGGTTAAAAAACTAAGTTTATACTCTCTGACTTTAAATGAAATGTGTCTGTCTGAAGTCACCTTTGAGTTGATCAAGGAGAACTGGGTTATTTCGCAACTTCTCTGCAAAAATAGTGAGTATTATCAGGATATACCACAATGACAAACTGCAGACAAACCTATGGCACCGCGAGGAAGAGCCACACAACAATCACGAGACACCAGGATGACAAACTAAGCTAAGCAACCAGCCCTCTCTTCCCCATCAAGATAATTGCAAAACTAGAAGGGACAAAAAGTAACGGACAACAAAACATAGAACAATTACAGACTCAAACAATGGGAGTAACAATAAACAATAAGCAAATAACAACAGGACCACCGCCTTAGAACGGACAGCAGCCTAAGCCACCGGGGGGTTTAAGCCCTCCAGTAAAATATTTTACTGTCCGTTCCAAGGCGGTACTTCTTTTGTGGATCTTTTATGTTTTTGTTTTGTCTTGTGTTTGCTATGTCTTTGTGTGCGTCTGTTTATATGTGCTTTGTGGTCATCTGCTGGGAAAAGGCTGACCTCTTGGCTCTCGTTTGTGGTGTCTAACTGTGAGTTTGTCACTTTCCCACTGGTGTCCTGGGTCAGGTGTGGTACTTGATTGTATCAATTCCTGATCCTTGCACCCTTACTTACTTAAATGCAGTTTACTGGTACCAAATCTTCGTCCTAGATTCTGCTGTTGTTGAAGTACAAGAAATGTTCATCTCGCATGGAAGCCTTCTAACTATGCAATGTATGATCATGGAGAAACACTCTAATCAAATTAACACTCTATGATGAAACAAAGAAAAGGGCTCACGACTCACAGATAGTCAAAGCTAAAGAAAACCTCAAGTTGAGCCACGGTGGGTCCAGCCACAGATTAGCATCAGTCACCAACCCACCGATTAAAGCTTTACGCCAGAGTCGTCATACAGTCTGAGGCCTGACCCACCGTCGTGCAATTAAAGAGAAACCATAGCTATAAACCGTGAAAACGCCTTTCTCTGGTTCATATGCTAAGCATTCCGCTATAAAGTGCTGCCTTGCTTCAGGTGCAGCTAGACACAGTTTACAAGTAGAGTTCACTGTGTATTAATTAAAAGCAGCCATGTTACCCTGCAGGATATAGGTGCAAGTAAGCAATTTTCATTTTAACTGAGCTCTTTCACTATCTGTTAAACAGTTTTTAACCTAATTATATTTAAATCTGCCCAGACTAGTTTCTGACAATAATGTTTGTTAAGTTTTTCCCATATATGAAAAGAAGAAATAAAAAGAACACGCTTCCAGGCAACCTTGTTTAAGATCGACCAGAATAATTTGAACAATTTTGTCAGAGGTTCATCCAAGGAGCATTTGAGCCAAATTATTTCCAAATCGGGCCAGTGTTTTTGACAAGAATTTTCCATTGTGGCTTCCATTGCAACCATTAGTGTTTTTTTCACAGGAAGATTTTTGTGCACCCCATCTGTTGCAATGGCAAACCATTATCTGTCAGGGAATGAAAATAGTTGAATAACTTTTAAAGTTAGAAGGGAACACCAATAAATAACTGAGTTTTGGTAACATCCTCCTATTATTTTAAGAGATGTTTTAACTATGCGTTGACTGATGGCTCAGTCTGCAAAGGGACGTTGACCTTTTTCTCAGGCTGTTATTTTCATCTGCTGACTTTTCAAAATTAACTTCTCAAACATAAAATTTTAACTTTTAGAATGTCAAATAGTGTGGATCCAGATCAACCGATGTTCTCTTAGTCCTGATCTGGGCCCAAACTGTTTGGCAACTTTAAATGAAGGTTATCAGCGGACAACAAAATTCGCCGCTAGCAAGGAAATTAATGATTTCATTTTTACTGGGTCCCTTTTCATTCTGATGTATTTTCCCATTCCTATTGATACAATTGACATGGATGTGTATCCTGGGACAGGTGTGTTCTTACTTGTATCGATTCCTGATCCTTGCTGTCTTTCTGATGCGTCCATTTTATTCATTTAGGGGCCAAACAATATATAAATAATATATAAATACTGTCCTGTCTCACTCTACAAGATATTACCCCATATCTGCACCCCTGTTTGTAAGAAAGCCAGACATCACTGACTGTTTCTTATCTCTACTCTGCATATTCTACCGGTCAGTCATTAGGCTCTTATATGCAATCCAAAATGTATCTTTAAGTGATATGAAAAATGACCAAAAGAAAAGTAGGCGAGTATGATCAGGAAATACCACAATCACACACTGCAGACCAGCCTATGGTACCTTTGAGAAAGTGCCACAGAACACTTAAAGTCACAAGACATCTGGAAGATAATTATAGTAAAGCAACCAGGTTTCTTTTCCCCATCAAGATGGTTGTAAAACTAGAAAGGACACCATCCATTGCATAACAACACAAGGACCAAACACAGACCCCCCGTAAACAATGCGATCAATAATAAACAATGAATAAACAATAACAGAACCACCGCCTTAGAGCAGACTGCAGCCTAATCCACTGAGGAGGATTAAATGTATTTTACTGGTATCAAATCTTCAACCTAGAATCTGTTATTGTTAAAACACAAAACATATTTTAATCGCATGGAGGCTTCTTAACCTAAGTAATAACAGAAAATCAATCTAATCAAATTAACACACTATGATGAAAAGATCTTTACATTGTTCTATGCAATTATATCTACCATTTTTATTATTTATAGAGATAAAATAAAGTTTAAACTAATGTTATAACAATTATATCCGACTTTTTTTTTATAACGTTTGATTTCATTTTGTATCTGTTTTCAATTGATCACTAAAATTAGGCTTTTCAACAATTATTTTGAATTTATAAGCTAAATCACCATAGAATACTAACTCCGATATGCCCTGTTGCAGAAGAGTTTTTAAACCAATATTGTATTTAACAATCACTTCTGAGTGTCTGTGGTAAAATTAAGAAAATGCTTTACGAATTTTATGATGTTGACAACCTTGGGTTTTTTTTTGTTTTGTAAATTTATAATCTTCCCGTAACATGATGTGCAGAGGGTCGGGGAGGATCATCCTTCAGTTCACATCTTACAATAATTTTATAAAGTTTTAATAGTTTTGTGTTACTCATTCTCACACCTTTCATTCTTCAGTGTATGTACATATATTGATACAGAATGAGTGATATTAGATTGTTTTATGCATTATTAGAGTAAAGTTACGGAGAAGATTTATTTTAACTAAAGAAGAAAATAGAAGGAAGAGAGGGTATCTAGAGGGAGAATATGGGGTGTGGGCGTGACACAGGCTAGCGACTGCTGAGTTCTATTTTATTATTATTATATAATTGTTAAAATATTTTAGTCTGCCGTTTTAGACGATGTCTTATAATTTCATTGTTTACATAAAAAGCTGACTTGATCTTTGTATGGAAGAAAGTTCATGCCATGAAATGGTTATTTATCTATCGTAGAGATTTAGTAGTATGTTATGTTTTTTTTTCTTCACTTTTTCATTAGTTCTAAATATGATTTTCACGTTGACGCTGAAAGAATGATAGTTAAAACGCGAGAAATATAAAGAAATATCTGCGTCGATGGTTTAAAAAAAGGTATGGCAGGATACCTCTTCCGTAGGAAATAATTGCCGATATTTGTCTAATATTTTAGGTTGTAGGTTACGGTTAACTAAATTCTATTACCATTTAGATTTTTGCACCAGGCATGTATGACAATAGTTATTTAAATAAGCAGCATTTGGGCGCAGAGCATATTTTCTTTCGTTCTGACTCGAGTTTTCCTGAGATTCCAGCAATCCTGTACCCAGTGGCGGATCCAGGACCACTTATGCTGGGGGTGCTTGATAGATGGACACCGACAGTCAATATATTACAGGCACAAATAGCGCAAATCAGTTCCCATATAGAACTGTTTCCCATAGAAGCAAGATACTCTATTAGCCTATATACCACTCCCCTGAGTATTTGGCTTTCTGGTTTCGGAGATTTTTTTATCAATTTATTTTGTTTAAAAAAGCAAATGTCCCCAGCGCGTGATCAATTTGAACCCCAGGTGCGTGGTTGGGTTAACGTATAGAAAACACTAAACACTAAACTTTGCTACATATTAAAAGTATAAGCTGTGGACAGAAGATTTTTTTTTAAAAAAAAAAGTTTTTCCCCATTATGATTATGGACGCTATTAAAGCCTAATTATCGTCAGTATTTGGTAAATTTTGACCCAAGATGCATGGTTGGCAGAATTTTTGGGACTACAAGCTGTGGGTCCGATGGTTTTAGGGATTTTTTAGCTAATGACTCCATGGCTAGTATAGACACCAGGAGCATGGATGGCAGGATTTAACTAGGTGACCACAAGACATACATCTATAAGCTGTGGGTCTCTCCGTTTCAGAGAAAAAGATTTTTAATTTTTCCCATTATAAGTCTATACATATACCAGTCAGCCCAAAAACCACATGCAACCTTTCCCCTTCCATACCTGATGATGCTTTATATGTAATTTGACTAAAATTAGTCCGCTGATATACTTCTTTGAAAACATGAACGGAAGATGCCATGACGAACATTGGACCATTGGTACACTAAAACTTCACATGAGTTTTCGTAGTCATGTGAGCTAACAATACTGTTACTCAACTGGGTCCGCATTTAGATTATTTCCCAGTTGATTGGAGGGGAAGGTAGTGAAATAATTCCTTACTGCTCCCATCTAATAGATACAAAAGGGCCTGGAGTGGAGCTTTGCCAGTGACTGACAACTGTCCTTCTTTCAATAAGAAGGAATGGGAATGACTGTAGAAAATAGTTTATGACCAATTTCAACATTAGAATGGAGCTGGACGGGGAGAGCGAACTCGTGACAGCCTGATCGCTAGTCAGACCCACATCCCACAGAGTTGACACACACATGCACGAACGTACAATATGCAAGACTGGCATCGCTGATAGGATAGTGCACAGGAGCTTGAAGTTCGATCCCTAAATCACCCCTATAGCCTCAAAACCAAAAGCTCACAATGTCATTACGTATTATAGGCTATAAAGGTGATATAAGGACTGAACTTCAAGCTCCTGTGGATAGTGTCAAAATCTTATGTGCTAGTTCATTTTCAAAGCGTCTTATCACACGCAATTTTGCTCAGAGAAGGCTGAAACTTTGATGACCCGAATCAGAGTGCGCATCCGTGTTTGTCAGAAAAAAATAAAGACTCCAGCAAGACTGCTAACAGGTCATGGAAAGAGCACCACGGCAAATGTGTGCGGCGATTTTTAAAAAGAAAAATGTTGTTGGAGAAAATGCGTCAAAAAGTGCTTATGACTAATTATACCCTCCGATTTTAAAACTATATATCCTTTGAACATTTCACTTTATAGTCAGGGCCCTTAGGGACAAAAAATAGGTCCCGTGCGAATTTTGTGCCGATTTATAGTGACCTATATCAAAACCTTCAATGGAGTCTTACCTTTGATTTAAAGGTGGTCACCCATCTCAAATCCGCCTCTGAGGCTAGTTATGACGTCATAAATATGGCGACCATAATGAGAAACTGCTCGTTAATAAAAGCTATGGTTTGTGTTGATATGGTCATATCTATCCAACACGAACGCTTTTTTAAACATAATATCAATTATTTTAGTCATATGATGGTTACATCAATGCTTTACCTGACTATGACAATGAATTATTTCTCGATAACTATATTTTGCATGCAAAATACCGTAGATTTCCTATAAATGCCTAGCTTATGGGCCATCTTTAGACTGATGGCTGAGAATTTTATTGCCCCCCCCCCTCTGGAATTTCGCAAACGTATCCTATCTAAAAGAGGAATTCAAGCTGCGTCTTTTATTAGATGTTTGCACTATGTTCGCCGGGGCGTTAGTCTCTGACAGCCTGTTACATATGTTACCATATTAAATTTAGAAATAAAAAAGAAGGCTAATTATTTAAATTACTCATATGGTCTGCATATTGACTACTTTAGCTACATATAATTTTTTGGAGCAAAATTACAGCTTCCTGTGGTGTTATGTACGTTACTTTAATTAGATTACCCTTTAAACATGAAACTTGTGACCAATATCATTTACTTTTTAGCTGATATGTGCATTTTCCAAAATGTTTTGATTATTTTATACTAACAAACTCATTTGGGTTAGAGAAAATCCAAAGTTTGCTTTTATACTTTAAATACAGTGTCTTATACGAGCAATTATAAAAACAACCCAGAGGCTACACCCAATCTTAAGGAGCTGAATTTGATAGGCATCATTTAAGTAAAAATATATGAAAACATATTCTGCTGTTGGATATCTTGCATTTTTGGAATTGTCTTGCTCATATTATAAATAATTATAGATTTTGCAGGTTAAACAACAAGATTGAAGCACATGTTAAAGGCTGTAACATATGTTACATGACATAATAAATGAGCACCGACATTGACTTGATGTAAGAAATGATATTCAGGAAAAAATGAATATTTTTCGCATGTTTTCCTAGCTAAAGTCTCTAGCCTCTGGTGCCTAAATCTTAGGTATTGATGATTATTAAGACCCTGTACCTTTGTTACAGATGTTATGAATATTTGTTTTCAATATTTCTTAATATGGATAATTCTAAGATAAAGATACATCCTAGAGGAACATAGGAAATAATCTTTTCACATTTAAACAGTACAATTAAGTAAATGTCCCTTTCTAATGTAAATATTCTAAACCAATCCTTATCCAAGTCATATACATGTACAATATCGACTATTATTTCTGCTTCTCTGGTAAAATAATTGTCCTCCTCATATCATAAAAACCAAACTAATCATTAAACAAGATTTTGACTGCAAGCTGAGTAATGACCTGCTCCATCCCAAACCCTTTTAGACATATTCTATCGTATGTACCGATTCAAGGTGCATCGAATAGGAGATGTTTGCACACTGTAAGCATCGGTGTTAGCCTGTATCAGCTTGTTACATATGTTATTTTATCAATTTGAGAATAAGAAAATTGAAAGTTTGAGGTACAGAAAGAAGGCATTGAAACTAGCTAATCAATGAACATTCTAATAGTCTGCAAATTACTGGATGTCTTTACTACATATGACAGCTGTTTAACATTAATACGGCTACATGTTGTATTATGTGCGTTACATAAACTTAATTATAATTTAAAAGTGGTAATTTTGGCTATCGTCATTTAGTTTAACGACTGCTCTGAGTTGGTTTCAAACCGTTTTAGATTAGGTTTAACAAATATATACTCTATTGACACATACAAAACCAAAGTTTGCTTTTCTATCTTAAATAATTTGTCTTATATGAGCTAATGCACAGCCCTACCCCCAGTTTTGCAGAGGAGCAAAGTTTGTTTTCACCGCTTAAATAAAACACATACAAAAACAATTGCAGAGTGTTGATGTTTTACATTTTCTTAAACAGTCTTGGTCATATATCATCAAGTTTCTAAGATCAAGACACTTATTAAAGATGCCAATGTGCCATGATGCCACAACCAGGGCTCTGATCGCATTCCATGCACTTTCAGGTGCTGGTATTCACTAGTTCAATGTTAGGAAAGAGCAAGAAATCATATTGGCAGGCATTTAGCTGTGCTGGAGACTCAATCCACGAAGCATTCTTTCACCTCGGCTCAGTGCCCTTAGAAAGCACTGTGGCGGATGCACTAGAGTAACTAGAGTAATATATTTGTAAATTGTCCTGACCTCTTGGCTCTCGTTTGTGAATTCTAACTGTGAGTTTGTTACGTTTCCATTAGTATCCTGGGTCAAGTGTGGTGCTTGATTGTATCGATTCCTGATCTTTGCCGTCTTTCTTACTTTGCATGAGTCAGTCACCGATATTGTTCGACTCACTGCGTTGAGGTAGTGGATGTTTTGGAGAGAAAAACGCTGAATTGCAAAAACTACCACTTCCAAGAGCTGTGTTTCTCAAAGGTGTCAAACGTGCGCAGTGTCAGTGAATCATTTGGAAAACCTCACCTGTCAATAATCCTGACAAATCAATGCCTGACAAGTATGGTTAGAGGCCGGCTGTGATAAATATTGTCCCGTTATGATGACATTGCCCATGTGCAGATCCAGAGGGGGATAGGGGGTCCGGACACTCCCCCTTGAAAATAACAAAAGATAAATCTTCTATTGCCCGTGCTATCGAAGTACAATGGGTAACTTGTAGAGGGGTTTATCCTTATTTCCATATCATGAACTACTAAGTAGACTCTTCTAACTTTTGATCCTTCAGTGGTCAAAATCGGACTATAATGAGTTTGGTTGGTAGTGTATGCAAATGATTATTACTACTATCTTTTATTTGGGTGTAGGATTAGCAGCTACAGATAAACGAAAAGCTTTGAAGCGTGACTCTATTTACAATATTGATATGTTGTTCTAGTAAAAAAGAGTTTCAGGCATTTATTTACATTTACTATAAAATCTTTGACATGCACATATGCTCTAGCCGGACTGGCTCAATTTACGTATTCTGCATCAATCGTTTAATTAACAATTATTCAACACCAACACGAATTTTTACATTTAATTATTATTTAATATCCAACGTTTCGCCATATTGGCTTCATCAGGAATAATAATTAACAAGTAAATGACGTGACGCACCACAAAAACGTTAGGACGTAACGTATAACGTGCGGCATAGCGCCAAGACAGATACGTAACCTAGAAATTAGCGGGGGAAATTAAGTACAATGAAAACAGAACAAGGGTCCATCAATACGGCGGTATTGACGAGCCCAGTAGCGCTGAACTCTACGACTGCTAAATGCTATTAAAGGTATACAACAGCATGTAGTCCGCTGATTATTAAAAACGCATATAAATACAGCAAACAGTGTAGAACCAGATCAGACTGTTCCTCTAGGATCAGTCTGATCAGGGTCCGCACTGCCCAATAAACACGCTGAAATTGATTAGTGAAAACAGCCGACAACTACAGCCGCCCGCATATAAGAAAATAAACAGTGTAGATCCTGATCAGACTGCTCCTCTAGGATCAGTCCGAACAGGGTCCAAACTACCTAAAACACGCAGAAAAAGTATACCGTGAGCATAAGCATACAACCGATGACTACAGCCGAGCGACATTTCATATAACAAACAGTGTAAAGCCGGATCAGACTGCTCCACTAGGACCAGTCTGATTAGGGTCTACACTGTCCAATAAACACATAGAAAAAAGTTCATGCTGTGAGCATATATATAAGTCGATGACTACAGCCGACGACAAGGGCAGATGCATATTTTTCGGAGCAGGCGAAGGGTTAAAAATAGTAGCTTGGCAAAAGTTTGATTTACAAAAACGGTCACTATTGGATCGTATATGATACAACAATTCCTATAAAATGCATATACACAAAAAAGTAATAATAGGAACAAACAATAGTTGCCAAACTACTACTAAACATCGTACAATAATTTGGAATTCATGCCTTTAGGGTGCAAGGTATCAAGTTTATGTATCCAATAAGTTTCCTTGCACAAACGAGTCATCTCATCCTTAACAACATCAATTGGAAGAAAACTGAAATCTGCAATAGAATGTGGATATGAATTGAAATGTAAAGCAACATTTGAAGCATAGCCTTGACTATCGAAATTGTTGATATCAAATCTATGACTGTTCATACGTTTAGAAACTTGTTGATTAGTTTGACCGACGTATTGCATATTACAGCGTTTACATTCAATAAGATATATAACATTCTGGGACGTACAATCTGTTGAAAATCGAAGATTGAACGAGTTCTGGGTACGGCTGCTTGTAAAAACATCACTTTTAACAAGATTTTTACAATGTGAGCATCTTCGTCGGTTGCATGACTGTGAAAAATGACTCAATGTATCATTAAACGTATCATTAAAATGTATCATTTTTTTTTTTTTTTTTTTTTTTTTTTTGCATCAATCGTTTGAAATAGAAAGACCCAAAGGTCATTGGTCAGATGTCGTAGTACATCTCTCTCTCTCTATAAGCATAAGAGATTATATTTACTCCGTTTATTATCAAAAACACTGTCTGTTTTTCATTCACTCCACTGTCTTTTTATTCGTAAACCGTGACGGCATTTACGTCCCACCCTCGAACTGACTTCACCCTTTCTGAATATATTTTGTATGTTACGATTTCAAAGAGTTTGCATTCAGTCATGATAAGGCTACCAGTTCATTAAAGGAATATTTCCAAGCGTTGGAAATGGACAAAATGCATATATATGTGGTAATTACATATTAGGCGTCATTTCAATGACGTCATCTTTTTGTTCTGATGCAAATACAATATGGGCGACATGTTAATTTTAATTATTTACCCCCTTAGATTAAATTTGGTGCATTTCGACTGAAATTGGCACACAAAATGCAAGAGAGTCCTGATCCCCATTTACTTCAATGGACATAACGTCTTAATTGCACTGTTACAATATACGCTATTTTGATGACGTCATAATGACGTCTAGACGTGAAACCCAGATGGGTGACCAGGTGATTTTCATTAGTTATCCCCTAAAGTTTGATTTGGTATAGGTCACCATAAATCGGCATCAAATTCGCACGGGAGTCCCGATCGCCCCTGACTATTATGGGAAACCTGATTTTGCTGCAGTGTCACGCACGCACAATATGCACAGACTTGCATTGCAGATACGATAAGTATCAAAATCTCGTGTGCTAGGCCTTTTTTTTTTTTTAACCGGTCTTATCACATGCAATGTTGCCCAGCGAAGGCTCTCGCTTGGATGACCCAAATCAGAACACGCATCCGCGTATGTCAGCGCATCATGAAGAACCCAGCAAGATTGCTTATAGGTCTTGGAAAGAGCAGTAAGGCAAATGTCTGAGGCAATTTTTAAAAAGAAAAATGCGGTTGGGGAAAACGCTATTTCTACCGTCCGATTTTAAAACTAAATCCTTTGAAAAATTCATATTATGGGAGATAGCTGCGAGAGAACTTGATTTTGCTGCTAGCGAACAACAAAGGCACAGATCAGACTGTGATTATGTCAAAACCAGCGTATTTGTCTGTTGAAATTGTAACAGATAACCCTACCTCAGGCAAAATTTCTATACCACAGCTAGTCTCTGTAGCTGAGCAAAATGGATTGTCCCTTACCTGGTCGCAACCCCAGTATTTATGTCAACATGCTTGTGTATCAACTCTGCATGCTAACTGATGTTATCTGCAGACTTTTAATTATATTAACTTCTATTAAAAATATCTTTCATGTCTCGGACCGGGTCCGAGTTCATGTATACGTCATAATTTCAAGCAGTTTGAAACCTTATAAAATTTCGGGCCTGATCTGAGTCTAGACTGTTCTGTGGTGTTACCACCAGTGGTGATTCATGATCAAAGAGACCGACAAAAATATGAAAAATTGTCAAACTCAAAATACATAACCGCCCTTTCAGCAGTTTGCAGGAATATCGTTTTCAATAATGAACGCATAATTTGAGGAAAGCATTTCGCCAGTTATCAAGACTTGTTTATAAATTTAAACCAAATGTATTAGTTGTTTGGAATAGGTAATTGTTTAGAAATTCTCTTTTCGCACTGACTTGAAGATAAGGCTATCCAAATTTAGAGGTAACTCAGGTTGCCTAGTTACGCAGTCGGTCAGCTGATTTGCTCTCCACTGATTGGTGAAACTTAATTTTATGATTAGGTGTGACAATTAACAGCCGTTTAAATCTCTAGGGTGCTGACTTTAAAACCGGCCTTACAGAACATGCTAAAAGGTGCCTACCGTACATTGAGAAGAAAAAAGGTAGGTTAAGATATTTTTACCATGGACTCAGCTGGGGGTGCTGAAGCACCCTAAGCACCCCCCCTAAATCCGCCACTGGTACCCTAGAAGCATCACTACAGATTATTTGGAATAGCATAGGTTCCTTAAGCCAAATGCTTTACTGAGCTCAGCCGACCGAAGACATAACAAAGTATAAACACCCCCCCCCCATTTTTCTTCTCAACCACGTTCTTTAACAATTCTCACGTTACTCATATCAATATGTTTTCTGTCACTTCGTCTTATATCTTTTTTTAAAGATATTTCTTGTATCTAATAAGTTATGGTAATTTTGCCAGTTTGTTTGAAAATCTTCATATTTCCCGGTTGAAATGGATGAGTACTCATATGTTTGGTATTGAAGTTGTAGTCTATGTTGTAGCACTGTGAAGTTCATGTTGCTCTTGCTGCATCTTGCTTAGTATATATTAAGTAATACTGTTGAACCTAATGGCATATTTGGATACAATTGCATACTTATTTATTTTAAAATTGTCCAGCCATTGGTATGCAAAACGGTGACGAGGCTGCTGGGAGAATTTTAAAAACATAGAAATATGTTACATATTACATAAACCAGTATAGGAAGGGGAGCAAGGAACATCCCCACCAAGAAATGGGAAATTTACTATTTTAAAATCAAAATAATCCCGTTTATCATATATCTTAGATGAAACTATGCCATTTGTTATGGACAAGTCCAAGTACAGAAATGGGGCTTCAGTATAAGAACAATTAGTTTATTTAAACGAAGTTCAGTGGGATATACTCATTTACTATTTTTCAGTGGGATATATCTGACCAACCTTTTGTTCAAAATAAGGATTATCAATATTAAGTACATGTAAGTCATCTAAATATCTGGAGATGGAGTTAAAAACTTCAATAATATCAGTTTGATTATATAGTCTGACAGTATAGTATATCAGGACGAAATTGCATTTGTTTTAAAAAGAATCTGGAACATCTTTCATAAAGAATATGTAACAACTTTCTTTAAGAACCTGTAACCCGAATTTTAGGCTCATAAAGAATTTGTAACCGTTCATAATGTGGCTCTA
Organism: Loripinus fragilis; assembly: GCA_964019695.1. Classification (NCBI taxonomy): domain Eukaryota; kingdom Metazoa; phylum Mollusca; class Bivalvia; order Lucinida; family Lucinidae; genus Loripinus; species Loripinus fragilis. Next base: position 188,601 of record CAXHUL010000335.1, on the reverse strand, counting down.
CAACTGTTCTATATTACCGTTTTCAGCCCGTGCTTTGTATGAATACCATATCTTGTCAAGAATCCGTAACCTAAAGTAAAGAATCTGTAACCCCTTCCATAAAATATTAACAGCTTTCATAAAGAATCACCTGACACTATAACAGAGTAACACCCCTGTGATACGGGGACTATACAATTTCCAAGAATTTGATAGTTTGCCCTTAGTGACCTTTCTAGTAATGCAACCATCTTGACGAGGAAGAGAGGGCTGGTCGTTTTACTTTAATTGCCTGCCTGCTGTCTGGTAACTGTTAGTGTTCTGTTGCTCTTCCTCAGGATGCCTTGGGTTGGTCTGCAGTGTGGGATTTCGTTACATGTATTTCCTAATCATACTCACTTTTTATTTATTTATTTTACTATTTGACCCAATTGCTTGTTCATATATAAGAAAATTTACTTAGTAGTCATGCGCGGATCCAGAGGGGGGAGGCAGGGGGTCCGGACCCCTTGGAAAATCACAAAGCCACCAAGCCAGCATTCATTGTCTGGCTATCATTAAATGGCGTTTTGCTGGTTGGCCGATTATGGCATGCTTTTAGTTGTATTTGGATCTTCTTTCCCCTCGCCAACTAAAAAACACGCAAAAAACCTGTCAGAGTTGGACCCCATCTGACAAAAATTTCTGAATCAGTGCATGGTAGTCCACTTTTATTACTAGTATTCTGTTTTTTTCTCAGGAATACTGATACAGGCTCCCATCGAGAAGCAAATTAGATCCCCTCTCCCCTGTATAAAATGAGGTTGATAATTGATTCCCCCCCCCCCCCCCACACACACACTGACGAATCTTTCTGGATCCGAACATCCAGGGCGCCACGCGGAGTGGATTACTTTTAGCAGGTAACATGCTTTCGTTGGATTTCGACTAATTGTTACCAAGTCATACGTGAAATCTTGGTAAACAAACTAATTCTGTGCGTCAGCTTGTGCGTTTTTATAAAAATTTGTTATTGCGTGTAGCACCAAGCAAATTCGAGGTAATAAAACTCTATATTTACTACAACCTTTAACGATACAACCTTGGTCCTGGGTACATGTATATAGCTTTTCACAAAATTTGATTTGTGAATTAGATAGAGGTGGGGTGTAATTAAGACCTGGTATTATAATGGGGACCCATGTGCAGATTCAGAAAGTTTTGTCAGAGGGGGTTTAACTCAACATTGACAACTTTTTGTTTTTGATCAGGGGAGAGATGATAAAACACAACTATAAGCGAGGCCGTCACTGGCCCGCTAGCGAAACGCCATTTGGCGTTTCGCTGGCATGCCGATGATGGCCCAACGTTGAATGCTGGCTTAGCAGCTTTGTGATTTTTTCAGGGATCCGGACCAGTATTCCTAAGAAACCATATTTTTGTGATTTTTCAGGGGGCCCAGACACCCTGCCCCCACCCACCACTGGAACCGCGCTTGGGGACCTATCAATCAGTGTATACAAAACTGGAATTTAAAAACACGGACCATTAGAATGGCGATTTTCTGCAAATAATACAAGTATGCGAAATTGTAATATCGCTGGTACATATACATGTTATTCTTTTTCTAAAAGGTTTTATGATAGCCCATGAAATAAAACTAAAAAATAAGATTTTCAATGTCATATTTTTAATGTATCATTTGTTGTAAAAAGTCAAATCCTATATTTGAGCAATAGCTAAAAGAAATCACGCAGTATCTTGACGCAGCTGAGGATAACATTTGTAGAAGGCTTATGGTCTTGGGCAATATTTCAAGCTGAAAACATGCAGCTGACTGATGATCACAACTACCTTAGCTTAATATTTAGGACTTAGATTATTCTTTCATCTGTTTAGAAAATTAGTAAAATGCTGAAAACTTCCAAAAGCGAATGTGGGAAGTATTCCGTAGCATATGCCCTTAAGGGTGGGATAGAATATGAGGATGTACGTATCATGAGTGTAAGAGTGGATAGAAAATCCATCCCATTTCGAATGTGAGAGTGGGATAGAAAAATCCATCCCGTGGATCACGGTTTGGCACCACGACGCTTCACGTGATTATTTACTCGGCAAAGTAAGTAAGGGTGCACAGATCAGGAATCTATACAAGCAAGTATTACGCCTGACCCAGGATACCAATGGGAAAGTGACAATCTTACAGTAAGACACCACGAACGAGAGCCAAGAGGTCAGCCCTTTCCAAGCAGGTGACCACAAGGCACAAATAAACAGACGCGCACAAAGGCATAACAAACAAAAGACAGAAAAAACATAAACGACCCACAAAAGAAGCACCGCCTTGTGGAACGGTCAGTAAAATACTTTACTGGAGGGCTTAAACCGGTTTCACGGCGCCAACCTCACCCTTAATTCAGATGTGGATCAAGACACATAGAAATTTGGTTTGCATGAAAGACCCCTAACTTATCAATGCATCATCTCCAAGAACATATAAATCAAGGTATAAAAGTGAGATAAAGCTAAGATAAGGACTCAACATCAAATAAAACTGAATACCGGAGCAAAAGAAATCCAACAGGTAAACCCCGTAGGGCCCGACAAACATCCAAAGCATCAGGCCCCTACCATCTCATCAATAGATACGTCTTTAAACCGTCAATGACTCTGAAGTCCGACCCACCGGCGTGCAATTAAAGAGGAAAGCAAAGCTGCCAACCGTGATTGGGTTGCCTCGTGATGCCAAAGGTGATCCCGGGGATGGATTTTTCTATCCCACCCTCACACGAATAAAGGATCTCACCATTGACTTTATTTTGAGATAAGCTATTCCAGAAGTCCTTGATTAAGCTGAGATGCAAAAGTGTAATAGCACATGATAAAACACATCGACTAATTATTGCCGTCACTTGGAGAACATGCGCGTGAGTTGTCCAGCCCTCATGATACTGCCTCATTGTCGCAGACAGGAAGCGCTCTCGCACGCCCTGGATATATCGTGAGGTATTGCGAGAATGGCGCCAGCCTGGGTAAGATAGCATGAGAAAAAATAAGAAAGATTCCTCTTAAAACGATTAGGCTGCAAACTGCATACACCTTGGGAAGGGGGGCAGAGATACATATATTGATCAAGAAATGGAAAATTAACTGTCTACAAATGCAAACAAGAACGTTAAATTGCTGTTGTGTCACTAAAGATCACTTAAATACGCTATGCGATGTTCGATTTAACAAAAAATCAAAAAGTTAACCTGTTAGAGAAGGCTACCCGTGACCTTGAATAAAACACAATATTAAAAGAATCTATCATAAGTGTTAGGGTGGCAAAGAAAAAAAAAACGTCCCGAGGATCACTGTTAGGCTACACGAGGCTTGCCGAGTGGTGATAAACTGGGATTGCGAGGTACGGACTTTTTTTTAAAAAATTCCAAATACATTATTTTTTCTTGCTCACCATTAAATATCCCACTTTTACATTTAAAAGCCCGAATACGCTGAGATTCGAAATAACATGACTCGATGGATGTGAATAAGGTACAATTTCCTTATGTGCTGGCCAATTCGTTTTGCTGTTCATACAGTAATTTACTTTTTCATTGTGTTTTGAATATTCCAGAATGTTACATTATTTTTAATCCATACTGGACTAAACACTTCAGAATGTTACGCAGCATGCATTAATCTTCGTGTCAACCCATGGGATAATGACACGGATATCGTATCCACACCGGGTAGGCGGCAATCGAAACGTTATTACTATGGACAAACGTAGATCAAAAGTCGTTAGAAACATATTTTTTATTTATCGAAAACACTGTTTCTATCGATTTTGGATTCTGCGTTCGTCGATTGTTAAGAGCGTTTTCGATTGCCGCCTACTCGGTGTGGTATCTGCATAAATTAATTCGGAGAAATCACACTAAAGTTTCCTTTACTGTCTTAACCTAGCTCTTCCACAATAAATTGTGTACAAGCATGGACGACCCTGTTGAGACTAGTGGATGTACAGGCTCACCAGTCTCTTCCCTGCTTGCATATGCGATACATATCGATGTCGCGTGACTTGCTCGAACATTAAAAAAATGCAAAACATGCAAAAGATGGATCTGAAATATTTGATATCTAAATGCAAGCGCGGACCCAGAGTGTAAAATCTGTATCATGTATACACCCACCCTCTCTCTCTCTCTCTCTCTCTCTCTCTCTGGAGCAAAACGGAATAGCACTGATTAAATTTCGTGCCTATATATGTAAAGACAGATATATCGGCCATTAGAAATGACCGTTACACATGTTTAAACCCTCCAGTATTTTTTTACTGACCGTTCAAAGGCGGTGCCTCTTTTGTGGATCGTTTTTTTTTATTTGGATTTGTCTTTTTTATACTGTCTTTCTGTTCATTGCAGCCTTGTGATCACCTGCTGGGAAGGGCTGACCTCTTGACTCTCTTGGGTGCGATTTTTCCTGGTGTTTTAATCACAAGATTACCCTGATTGTGTCGATTCCTGATTTTTGCCTTTTTCCTTACATGCACTTTGATCAACAGCTTTCTTTTTTCTTGACGTGGTTCATTTTCTTTCCAGCAAAACTGTGATAGGCTTAGAAAATATTATCAGGTCTTTTGGTTGTGAATGTTCGCGCGATGGTGTACGGTTACAGAATTTTGTTTCGGAATAAACTGTTGATTCTGTTGACAACGCTTACAATTGGGACATTCATTTTCCAGTCATGGAACTACGGGTTTAGCATGAATACCCGTCAATATCAAACCATACCAAAAGTGTTACATGCGAGTTTGAAAGGTACGTCATCCTGAGAGCTTGATCGATTACAAAAAAGTCGAGTATATTGCTATTGGTATTGTCGTTCAATCTGGCCGTCAGTCGGTTTTGCTCGTAGCCTGGCCCCGAGGTTATAAAACTTTTTTCATGCTCAACTCAACTGAGCACAAACTCTCAACTGCTCATAAAATCTAAAATACTGACAATTGAAGAAGCTTCCTGCTTTAAGTCTCTCAGATGTTGTATTTATCATGCTTATAAATGTTAAATAGCCAACAATATTTGGCATTTTAACATTTATGAGCAGGATAAATTTCGTGCTCAGCTCAGTTGAGCATGGAAAAGGTTTTATAATCTCTGGGCCTGAACTCCTCTTTCATTTTTGATGGAGGGTGTATGACGTAAGCACATTGGGTTGGATTTTGGACCTGACTAGGGGGGTGAATTTGGTTTTGACTGAGGCGAAAATGGTATTGATTAAGGTATAGATTTAAATTGAGGATGAATGGTTTTCCTAGGAAATGGCTTGTTAACAAAAGAAGCCAAAGTATGAGTCAAAGAATAATCATCAGCTAGTCTAGCTGCTAAATCCAAAGTTTCAACTTCTTTTTCATCTAAGAAAGCCCTGACGTTAGAATTTATATACCATTTGAATTCTTCAACAATCATGAGCTGTCTTAGTTTTGTATGACCAGAACTTACTTTCTTTGAAGAGCACCACCTATCAAATACGTGTTCCTTTTCTCTAGCAAATTCCACATGAGTTTGGTCATGTTCAAATCCACAATCTCAGGGTTCAACTCATGAGCTTTAAGAGTATTTTTTTACTTTGTCATAATCTGAGCTTTGCTCATGTGAAAGCTGGGTGTAAATTTCCCAAGCTCTGCAAAAGTATGGTCCAAAAAGTAAGTGAGTATGATCAAGAAATGCAGACCAACCCACAGCACCGTAAAGAAGAGCCACATAATATTTATAGTAACAATACATTTGTAATACAATAATAGCAAAGCAACCAGCTTTCTCTTCCTCTTCAAGATGATTGCAAAACTACTTAAAAGTAGAATGGACACATAGTAGTGCATAACAAAACAAATACAAACACAGAACTCCCACAAAAATGGGAAGTATATTTAACCATAAATCAACAACAACAACAGAACCACTGCCTTAAAACTGTCAGCAGCCTAAGCCGCCGGGTGTAGGGGGGGGGGGGGGGCTTAAATGCATTTTACCAACGCTAAATCTTCGCCCTAGATTCTGTTGTTGTTAAAACACAAAATTTGTTAGCACGCATGGAGGCTTCATAACTAATGCAATGTATCATCACAGAGAAACAATCAAATCAAATTAACTCCTTTTGATGATACAAAGAAAAGGGCTCATGACTCACAGATAGTCAGAGCTAAAGAAAACGTCAAGTTGAGCTACGGTGGGTCCAGCCAACTACAAGCATCAGGCACCAACCAACAGATTAAAGCTTTGCGTCAGGGCTGAAATGCTCTTTTGGCCATTTCAAGTTTTCTGCCACCTTCTCAAAATGTAAAACAATAGTTGTCCACTTCTTTTTCTTGAAATGGAGGAACGAGTCTGATATGTTTTGTTACATCAAAAGTTTTGCTGGAGTCTAAAAGTAAAGGTCTTGTTTAGATATTCCCTGTAAGTCAAGCTCTTTTATCACCAATTCAAGTTGTATTTTTTTTTCTTTTTCAATTTCAATGCGTTCTTCTGTTTCTAGTTTTAATTTCTCATGTTCTAATTTTTCTCTTTCAATTTCTCTTTTCATTCTTCTTTGTTTTTCTTTCTTACGTTCTTCCATTTCTAACCTTATTCTCTCTTGTTCTATTTTTTCTCTTAACATCCTAAATTCTCGTTCTAATAGTTCCAGTCTTATTATGTACTCTCGCTCTTCTTTCTCACGTCTCAATCTCTTTTCACGCTCTGCATTTCTACCCTTATTCTGTTCTCATGTTCTAACATTAATTTTTCTATCTCGATTTCTTTCTTTCTTTCTCTTTATACTGCCATACGTATAAATAAATGTTGCTTTATATGGGTTTTATGGATTTTAGGTAACCAGTACAACGTAGGAACATTGTCATGTTTCACTTTAGCTTTGACACCAAAATGTAGGGCTATATGACAACCATGCCCATCGACAACCACCCTCTCACTCAAAGAAGGCTGCAGTCTATAGGCATTGGTATCAACAAGCTCACGCTTAAGAGTATTAATATAAAACAATCGTCAAACAACTGCAACAATGTTAGCAGCTTTATCTGCTGGAACCAAAACATTGTTCATATGAAACTCCTAATCACAGTTTATAGCTAAAGTTTCCTCTTTCATTGCACGACTGTGGTTCAGGCCTCAGACTCTATGACGGCTCGGACGTAAAGCTTTAATCGATGGCTCAACTTGAGGTTTTCTTTGGCTCTGACTATCTGTGAGTCGTGAGCCCTTTTCTTTGTTTCGTCATAGTGTCATGATGATACATTGCATTAGTTAGAAGGCTTCCATGCGAGCTGAACATTTCTTTTACTTCAACAATAGCATAATATTGGGCGAAGATTTGGTACCTGTAAAATGCATTTAAGCCCCCCCGGTGGCTTAGGCTGCTGTCCGTTCTAAGACTGTGGTTCTGTTGTTGTTGACTTTTTGTTTATTGTTACTCCCGTTGTGGGAGTCTGTAATTGTTCTATGTTTTGTTGTACGTTACTTTATGTCCCTTCTAGTTTTGCAATCATCTTGATGGGGAAGAGAGAGTTGGTTGCTTTGCTTAGTTTGTCTTCCTGGTGTCTAGTGATTGTTGTGTGGCTCTTCCTCGCGGTGCCTTGGATTTGTCTGCGGTTTGTAATTGTGGTATTTCCTGATCATACTCACTTACTATTTTTTGTAAGGGTCATTTAAGAGCAGTGCATGCAGTAGTGACATGCAATGTGGAATTTGAATAGCATACACGCTACGCAGATACACAATTAGGCGTCTCTATATCAATTGAAAGTAAAAACAATTAGCATAGCAAGCATACTGATATTACCCTGGGCGTCTCTCTGCAACAGCTTATATATTTCAAAAGATACAAAACTAATCAATGCTGTATGATCAGGCAAAAGCAACAGTTAATTCTTCAGATAAAAACAAAACAAAATGCGCATGTTTTGCAAGGGTACAGCGGAACAATTCTTGCACACCGGATAAGGACATCTGAGATATTACCCTGGGATAGAACATCTTTTCTTGCACACCGGATAAGGCTATCTGAGATTTTACTCTGGGATAGAAAATCTTATCTTACCCATGCTATTTTACCAAGTCAGTCACGTGAGGGCTCTGTACGTTGGTTGTATTGGAACTCACGCATATGGCCGTCAAGTGACGTCATTGTTATGTTAAAGTAACGTCATCATGTGAAATTGCATTTTAGCGTATTCAGGGACTTCTGGAAGCTTATTTTAAAAAAGAAAAACAGTGGTGAGCTAGAAAAAGAATCCATAATCCGTGTGAGGGTAGGACATAAAAGTCCGTCCCTCAGGATCACTGTTCGTCATCACTCGGCAAGCTTCGTGATGCCAAACGGCGATCCTCAGACAGATTTTTCTACTAACTCTCACACTCATGATGAATTCTTATAATCTTACCCGTGTTATCTTACCCAGGCTGTCACATAAAGGCTGTACATGGGTTGTATTGGAACTAATGCGCATGACCGTCAAGCGACGTCATTGTTATGTTAAAGTGACGTCATAATGTGATATTGTATCTCAGCGTATTTAGGGACTTCTGGAAGCTTATTAAAAACAAACAACAATGGTGAGCAAGAAAAAAGAATACATTATTTGTGTGAGGGTAGGATAGATAAATCCGTCCCTTGGGATCACCGTTTGTCATCACTCGGCAAGCCTCGTGATCCTCGGGACGGATTTTTCTATCCTACCCTCACACTCATATTAGATTCTTACATTCTTCTGCAACATTTGGTTCGCATCTTTTTGAACAAGTAAAATGCAGCTAAGACTGTACAAACAAGGAAAACCTTTGGAGGGTGTCTCCTGTTACAGACGCAAGCGCAGATCAAGAGGGAAGAGGGCAGGTGGTCCAGTACTACCCCCCCCCCCCCTCACCCTGAAAAATCACAAAGCTATAAAACTGTCCGCATCCGCTGCTAACAATGTGAGCCATCATCGCCAGCCAACAAAACGCCATTCAAATGATATTTGTAATACATGGCATCTACTAAGAAATGTCAGAGTTGGACCCCCTGTGACAAAACTTTCTAGATCCGCGCACCAGACGAGTTAAACCAACCAATATGGCAATCCAAAAAGTAAGTGAGTATGACCAAGAAATACCACAATCAAACACTGCACGAAGAGCCACAGGATACTAAAACACTAACAGTCACTATACACTTGGGCCAAAAATTTCACTGTTTCCTAAAGTTAAGGAGACTTTCACGAACTTACGAATTTAGAATAAAGTCGTTATAGTACATACCGTATTGTCTCGAAATACATTACAAAGTTAAGATTTTTTTTTATAAAAAAGTGTTTTTATAATGCACCTTTTTATATAACTAACTTAAGGTGAAGGTAGAACAGGACTTACCATATTTATTTTACTGAGAATACGCTATTAAATAAAAATAAAAGCAAAAGCAGCAAAAAGAGGCATATCGCTTATTTTTATGCTAAAACCTATTTTGTCAAAACCAATTCAGATAAAAAAAATGTTTATATCCTGAATAAATATGTCACATAATGTAACTACAGAAACAAAAAACTTTTTACTTTGAATGGAATTTTGGATAGAAACTAATAATTATTTAAAAAGCATATGTACCTTTTTTATGCTATTTTATTTCGTTTATCACTAAAATAAAAGTAAGAAAGACGACAAAGATCAGGAATCAAAACAATCAAGTACCACACCTGACCCAGGATACCACATGGGAAAGTGACAAAATCACAATTAGGCATCACCAACAAGTGGTCAGCCCTTTCCCAGCAGGTGACCACAAGGCAGTAATGAACAGACGCCTTTCATTAGAGTCTGAAGAAAAAAAATCAATCTCTTTCGTAAATTATAACTTGTGGCCGCTTAAATTTTACAATGTAAAAGGTTAAATTGTCATCAATGCCAAAAATTATATGCATACATTTTCTAAAGCTGATCAGATGCAATTTGGTCTTGATTATGCAGTAAACATGTCTTAAGCAGCCATTCAAAAAATACCAAAAGTTTTTTTCAAGACCCGTAATCAATCAATACGTTTGACCTGCATTAAGATAACACATGGCTTTAAGATTTTTGTTTTGTCATTTTTAAGCGGCCGCTTAGGACATATTTCACTGTACAAGTATATTGAACCATCTTATTTTCATTTCAGACAATTTTTCTTTGAGTTCAGATGTAATGGAGGAAACAGATACGTGCTTGCAAACCACACCAATAGTAATACGACACATAGGTATTTACGTGCACGTGTAGTTAGGCGCCATATTTACTGTACCAAACGGAAAAATTACAAAATCGCAATTAAACTTACACCTATACACATGCACAGATCCAGGGGGATGCAGGGGGTCCAGGCCCCACCCCCTGAAAAATCACAAGTTCTATAGTTTAAGCAATTGAATCCCCGACCTCTTGAAAAAGTTGGACCCCCCTGGGACCTTGGAAAATCATATAGTTTTATTTTAAATAAAACCATTAGACCACGTCTCTAGCTCTGTCAATTGTGCATGTACCCCCTTCCCAAACAGAATTCCTAGATCCGCGCATGATACAATTGATATAAACTATACATGTACTGTGTTTTACATGATATAATCTTCTCTCTCTCTTCCTTTGAAATCATAACCAAACTAGTAGGAATTGAAACAAGTGAGAATATACATTGAATGCCAAAATCACAGATTTCAGACAAGTCAAAGTCAAGAAAGAGATACAGAACACATGAGCCCCGACATGAGATTTCCAACAATGTGATATGTGTGACCAGCACAGCCTCAGATCAATCTGCGCATACGCACAGTCTGATCAGAGCCTTTGCTAGTCGCTTGAATAGTCTATGACTGTAAAGCTACTGACGGAACACCATTTTGAGTTTCTTATCTTAAAAGGGGGCGGCACAAGCTCATCCGAGTCTACACTTGTTAAAATGTCACAGTGTTGGAGATCGCATGTCTCGGCTCACATACAAACAAAGAAATCCACATGATAGCAAAAATACGAATAAACCAAGGTATCATTTATACTAAGAGTTGATTGTGAAACTGAACTAGATCAAAGGCCGACAAACCCACATACCCAATGAGAATTAGAACTGCTACATTATTAAACAGACTTATCATCATTCGATGTAAAACGAAAGACTTTTGAAATAGTTTGTCACGTGTACTTGATCATAATGCTTATTTGTTGTTGTTTTAACGGTGATTCCGTTTATTTATTCATTTGCTTAACTCTTTGACGACCAGATGCCTATTTACGGTTACTGTGGCAAACAGTGAAAACCCAGATTATGCGACATTAATCAGTGTCTACACTGTTTGCTAAAATAAAATCAATCTTCAGAGAAAGAAATATAACATTTATTGGAAATTATAACCTATGACTCCTCAATTTTACGTAATTTAGAGTTGAAACGGATGCCTTGAAGGAATGGAAGGTTAACATTTTTAAAATTATTGATTCTCGTATTTCATTTTATTCTGGTAATTTACATTTTACCCACCAAAACCTAAATCTTCTTTTCATCACCTTAAGCGAGGTATCCAGGATTTTCATATGAAGTATGTTTTGGTTCCAGCAGATAAAGCCTCAAGCAATATTGTAGTTGTTTGACGATTGTATTATGTTGATACTTTAAAACGTGACCTTATTGACACTAATGCATATAAACTGCAGGCTCCCTTAACTGAGAAGATCATGGTTGTCATACAGCCCTAAATTGTGATGTGAAGGCTTAAGAAAACCAAGACAAGGTTCCTACATTATACTTGTTGCCTAAGCTCCACAAAAGCTTATATAAAGCAAGATTTATTGCAAATTCTAGTTCTTGTACGACAACAGAAGTCAGTAAGGGTGCAAAGATCAGGAATCGATACAATCAAGTACCACACCTGACCCAGGATACCAATGGGAAAGTAACAGACTCACAGTAAGACACTACAAACGAGAGAAAAAAGAGGTCAGTCCTTTCCCAGAAGGTGACCACAAGGCACATATAAACAGTAGCGTACAAAGGCATAGCAAACACAAGACAGACAAAACATGAACGACCCACAAAAGAACTTTCTTAATTGTTAACTTCTTGTCTTTCCGCCATCAAAAACATGTATTAAAGTACTGCGAAAAAGTTTATGAAAGATCTGGTAAAACTCTAGTTTGGTCTTCTACAAATTATGGTGAAGTATTAGGTAAACTTAGAAGCCACCATGCGAGCTTAACACTGTTTGTGCTTCAACAACAGCAAAATCTAGGGCGAAGATTTAAAAATAAAAGTAAAGTGCATTTAAGCCCCCAGTGGCTTATGCTGCTGTCCATTCTAAGGCGGTGATTCTGTTTTTGTTGATATTTTGTTAAATGTTACTCCAATTGTGGGATTCTATAATTGTTCTATATTTTGTTGTGTGTTTCTTTATGTTTATTCTAGTTTTGCAATCATATTGATGGGGAAGAGAGAGATGTTTGCCTTGCTTACTGCTTAGTTTGTCTTCCTAATGTCTCATGATAGTTGTTTGGCTCTTCCTCGCGGTGCCATGCATGGGTTTGTCTGCAGTTTGTGATTGTGGTATTTCCTGATCATACTCACTTTTTATAAAGCTAGGGATTTCAACGCGATCGGTTTGTCTACATATGTTTTTTCACTGTTTGCACTTCTTCACCGCTTAATTTGATTCAAGATAAAGTAATAAATCTTATTGAAAGAACTTCAATAGAGAAGGCTCTCTTTACCTTGCATGTAACGTGAGAAACGCATTTATTACTTCAGAACAATCAAAAAGTATCATGTATGGTCTTGTCAAAATGTATGTGATGCGCTGACCTTTTTGTTGGACAACATATTTTATTCAATTTGGCACTAAGTTATATACTATAGACAAGTAGTTGGGATTCCTATGGGCCCTAATTGCGCTCCCATGGTTGCCAATTTATTCTTGTTTTTCTATGAGAGGCACTATATGATGTCTCCTTCTGATGATAAGCAGGGTGATATTATTGACGCTTTTAACACTACATCCAGCTCTTTGGATGATATTTTAAACATTAATAATGTTTATTTTGACAATATGGAAAGTCAAATATACCCATAAGAGCTCCAACTTAATAAATCTAATACCTATGATACTGAAGCCGCGTTTTGGCTGGCATTTGTCCATTTCTAATGATATTGTTTCTACTAAATTTACGATAAACGTGACGATTTCTTTCATGCCAACCAAATATCTATGTGTCTTGATCCACATCTGAATTAAGGGTGAGGTTGGCGCCTTGAAACCGGTGTAAGCCCTACAGTAAAATATTTACTGACCGTTCCAAGGCGATACTTCTTTTGTGGATCTTTTATGTTTTTTTTCTGTCTTTTGTTTGCTATGTCTTTGTGCGCGTCTGTTTATATGTGCTTTGTGGTCACCTGCTGGGAAAGGGCTGACCTCTTGGCTCTCGTTTGTGGTGTCTAACTTTGAATTTGTCACTTTCCCGTTGGTATCCTGGGTCAGGTGTGGTACTTGATTGTAACGATTCCTGATCTTTGTACCCTTACTTACTTTGATTTTGTAATTGTCAATTTCACATTTTTAGTTGGTGATGTTCCTCTCTCTACATCCTATTTCTCAAATCATCCGATTTGCTAAAGCATCTAGCCATGTTGCTGACTTCAACACTCGCAATACACTGTTAACTCATCAAACTCTTAAACAAGGCTATCAGTATCATAAACTTTGCAAAACCTTTTTTAAATTTTATCATCGATACCATGATTTGAAGAGCTAAATACCATATCGGGCATAAATCTCTCTTGCGCCAAGGACTTTCAGAACCTGAGTTCTATGGTGACTGAATGTATAATTTAAAAAGATTGTTGGTTCTAATAATATTTCAACGCAGTTTATTAAAATAATTTCTCATTATTTAAATATTGTCTATAACATTATGTTTTGCAACAGACGGCATGCTTGGTGGTCAACCCAATCACATTTGGCAACTTTACTTTCCTCTTTAATTGAACGCCATTGGCTCGGACTTCAGGCTCTATGATGGTTCCGACTTAAAGCCTTATCGGTAAATGAGATTGTTGGGGCCTGATGTTTTGGCTGTTGTCAAGCCCATTGGGGTTGAACTTGTATTTCTTTTGCTTCGGTATTCAGTTTTATGTACTGGTTTTCTTTATCTTATTATTGTATCCGGATTTATATGTTCTAGTAGATAATTCATGGATAAGTAGGGATATTTCATGCAAGCCAAACATCTATGTGTCTTGATCCACATCAGAGTACTGTGAAACCTGTTTAAGCCCTCCAGGAATCTTATTATTGACAGTTATAAGGCGTTGCTTCTTTTGTTGATATTTTTTTGTGTTTGTCTTTGCCTTCTGTGATGTCTGTTTCTTGCAGCCTTGTGGTCACCTGTTTGGCAAGGGCTGACCTCTTGGCTCTCTTGTGTGTGATGCTCTTGTGCTTTGTCAATTTCCCTTATGGTGTCCTGGGTTAAGTGTGGTACTTGATTGTATCGATTCCAGATACATTTGTATTTGCCTTCTTTCTTTCTTTGATTGTATCAAATTTAATTGATAATTCCATTATTCTTAAAATGGTTAATATTCAACTAACCCGTATGTTGTTATGTTTTTACCAGAGAATCGCCCGAACAACACGTGTGACGCCAAGTTTTGCTCAACCATAGAAGGCAACAAAAGAAAGATAGCATCTTACAACTTTGAAAAGGCTGAACCGTATCTACGCGAGCTGGTTCCAAACCCCAAGTTGAAGGTCATTTATCACAACAAGAGTCAGGTCGAGTTACCAGTCGTCGTCTCTGGGGCGTCACATAACCACCATAAGGAGGCGCTGTTACTAATTGAACACATTAATACATTTATTCGACCAAAATACGATAGCATGCCATTCTACTTCTTTGACCTTGGACTTGTTGCATCGGAGAAACAAAAGGTATAGTCTAATATAGTTTTGAAAGGGCGCAAATTTGAATTGAAGGCAACTTGACTTTCGATCAAGTATAAAATAGCATGTGTGCCCAAATCCAGACGGAGCTTGTAGTGGAGATAATCCACAAGTTTTAGCGAGTTGATTATCTTACGTACAGGTGGACAAACATGGTATAATATTATATATCACCTAAATCAGTGTAGACCTTGCACATCATGAGATATTTCGTGCTAAATTTGGTAAGGGTGGTATAATATATATATATATATATATATATATATATATATGTGTGTGTGTGTGTGTGTGTGTGTGTGTGTGTGTGTGTGTGTGTGTGTGTGTGTGTGTGTGTGTGTGTGTGTGTGTGTGTGTGTGTGTGTGTGTGTGTGTGTTGTCTTGTTCTGTTTTTATATGTAATCTTGGTAGTTTTTTTATTGAACTTTTAATTGAAGATTCTGTATTCAAATGTGGGAACCCTAATCAGACGCCGTAGTCTGAGGCGTCTACTATAGGTCTACACTGTTTGCCTTTGTCACGGAAAAGGACGCTACGTTTATGATAAGGGTTGATATCTAATTAAGAATTTATACTTTTGGGTGAATAACCGAAAATCAAAAGCATATTTTTTAAATATATTAACGCGCTTGATTTTTTTGTCAAAGATACAAGTGAATATGAACAACCAGTGAAGCAAACAAAATGCATGCTTTGCCCATACAATTTAGGTTTAGAATCACCCAGTATTTACAGCTATATTGCACCGTTCGTACAAGCGACATTAGTATCTTAAGGCTGTCAATTGTATGTCTAGAGTCAACATTAAAAAATAGTAAGTGAGTATCATCAAGAAATACCACAATCACAAACCGCAGACAACCCCATGGCACCACGAGGAAGAGCCAATCGACCGTCACGAGACACCAGGAAGACAAATTAAGCAAAACAACCAGCTCTCTCTTCCCCACCAAGATGATTGCAATACCAGAATGAATATAAAGTAACGCACAACAAACCATAGAACAATTACAGACTCCCACAATGGGAGTAACAAGTTTCATAAAATGTAATATATGGGTTCCGTTAATACGGGTTCCGTTAAACATGTTTAAGCCCTCCAGTAATGTTCTTACTGACCGTTTAAGGTGGTGCTTCTTTAAAGGATTCCTTTATTTTTGTTTGTTTCATGTTTGTCTGTCATACTGTCTTGTCTGTTCCTTTCAGCCTTGTGGTCATCCGTTGGGAAAAGACGGCGCTCTTGGCTCTCTTGTATCTGATCTTTTCTTGTGATTTCATAACTTTCCCATATGGTGTCCTGGGTCAGGTGTGGTACTTGATTGAATCGATTCCTGATCTTGACCTTCTTCCCTCTATTTCAGATTCAAAATGCCTGCAACTGTACAGTGGTTAAATTTCCATTTGAAAAATATCCAGCCTACGTAAGGCAACTAAAGGCGTTCTGTTGGAAACCTATTATAATAAAGGTAGGAGTTACAATGCATCAACTCAACTCAGCTGAGCACGTGATTTATCCTGCTAATAAATGTTAAAATGCCAATAATTTAACATTTATTAGCATGATAAATACAACATTTTAGAGATTTAAAGCAAGAAACTTCTTTATTTATCGGTATTTTAGTTTTGATAGCAGTTGAATTTTGGTGCTCAGTTTAGTTGAGCATGAAAAAAGTTTTATAACCTCGGGGCCAGGCCTTCAGACAAAAGGGGGTTAAGTATAAATAATCTTACTAGTAATCCAAAACCTGTGCTAAAGTACTCTAAATCAGTGGTTTTAGAACAAAACAATAACTTTAACCATTTGATGAATGGAAAACCCGCTACAGATACCATGGCTACATTGACGACCCAGATGAATTTCCGCATAATGCGGCATTTCACCAAGGTCTGCACTGTATGCTAAGACAAAATCGATCTTCAGAGAAGGAAATCTACTTTTGATTTTTAATTAACCTGAAACCCCTTAATATATGTGAATACAATGAATCATCATGGCTTAATTATATCAAACTTTACGGAAAACTCCATTGGTGTTTAAGGCTACGGATGTGAAAAAAATATCGATTGCACGCTGACACTATTAGCTTATCTCGACCTATCAACAATAGTGACAAGGAAAGGTGTTACACGTATCTTAAATCCTTTACTCTCAAAGGCTATTTTTAGATCCTGATATCATTTTCTTTTTTTAGACAACACTAAAGAAAAATATAAAAAATAAGGTTAACTAAGTTTTGAATACTTTTGAAAATATTATGGAAAATGGAGCAATATGTGTCGCATACAGACCTATCTGATTTGAGCATTGTGGAAACATGATATTTTTGACCTGGCCATGTGCAAAATGGTTTCAAAAATGTTTTAGTGTAAAAATCCTATCACTCTGTCGCTAAATAATGTAAATACAATCATTGTTATTGTTACGGTCGGCCGTGGCCGGCCGTATATATAAACTTTGTGCTAAAAATACATCAAATTCAGGTTTTGACCGAACCTTTATGCCGTGCTCAGGCTAGTTTTTATGCGCTGCCGAACAACGAGCGGGGTACCAAATATCGTGGGTTAACCTACAGCGCGAGGCAGAACTGTCCGTGAATCTGTAGGGCAAACTCGTTTTCGAATTTGATCTGTTAGCATAGCCGTCGTGCGGTCCATTGAAACACCCATAACCACCAAAAACCATCCCAAACCCAACCAAAGCATCACCGTACATATAATGCGCTAAATTTCTTTTTTGGAAACCTACGGCCTCGAAATACCCCAAACCTACCCCAAACACCCCAAAACACCCCAAACACCGTACATATAATGCGCTAAATTTCTTTTTTGGAAACCTACAGCCTCGAAATACCCCAAACCACCCCAAAACACCCCAAACACCACCAAACCATTAAGCGCTGGTCAGACTGCGTGGATGCGCATGATGTTCTGCGTCTTTTGTTTTCGCATGCAACAAAGTCCGACATTTTCAACCCGAGGTCGAATTATTATTTATTTTTTTCAGATGATGCTACAGTCTTACCGCTTTGTTATGTGGATGGACACCAGTATACGCTTCAAAACAGCTGATCTCGATCCACTCTTTCAAAAGGCCAAACGGATGGGGGTACTCTCCAGGCCAAACCCACACCGGGTTTTGACGTCCCTTGTACATGAGGATACATTTGTCTTCCTTCAAGAACCCCCTTGTCTATACCGGCAGGGTGCAGTTTTAATGGGAGGTTTTCTACTTTTCCATAGTGAACATAAACTTATAACCGACTACATAGTAAAGCCCTTTGTGTCGTGCGCCCTTATTGAACAGTGTATGAAAACAACGCACGAGCCTAAAGAGCTACTTCAATGCCCGGGTAATAATTTTTATCACGGCTGTCATCGGTATGATCAGGCAGTTTTGAGTTTACTCATACTAAGACTTTTCACGACATCTGCACGGGATCATGAAGTTGAACCTCAGTATATGTTTGTCGACAGGAACAGTCTTAAACGCCTACAACAAGCTTGATATGTGTGACACATATACTGACGTCAATACAAAAGCACATTATAAAGTTACACCTCACAATATGTTTGAGTTATTCATAGCTGATGATCGTTACCAGAAAGTTTTGTCAGAGGGGGTCCAATGTTTTTTATTTAGCTGCTGAGGGGTGAAAGGAGCATTATACCACGAAAGGCGAGCCATCACCTACCTGCAAGCGAAACTTCATTTACATGGCGTTCCGCTGGTCTGGACTACTACAATATAATTGCTACGGAACCCTATAGCTTTGCGGATTTCCAGTGGTGGGTATGGACCCCTACCCTCACACTCTTAATCCACAAATGCATTTGTCTCTAACTTGATATTGACAGCAAATTTACGTGTAAATGAGTTAGCACAAAATTATCGGAGAACAGCAAAGAATAATATTAGCCTGCACACCCGCGCTGTCTCGTCAGAACAATTCTCACTTTGTGTGTAAGTAAAGAATATTGATAAAGAAGTAAACTAAGATTTAGACCACAAATTAAGTCGAAATATTTGGGATACATTTGTTTCATAGTACAGGGCGTTACATATATGGGACATATCATGCTACTTTTTGATGCCTTACAGCGTCGAGTAGATTGACCAGCTATGTAAGGTGTCAAATAACAGGGACCTAGAAACAAATAACACATTTTACAACATTATCTGGACCATTTGCTATTCATAACAGAAACTGAAAATGCAGAAAAGGGTCATATTTAACAAAAACATCAAGCTAAAAACTTAAGGCCAATGTAGCAGAATGTCAATACCGAGTATAATCGATTATTGAAAAACTACCGAGCAATTAATCAGTTCACTATAAATGACCAATGATCGTTGAACTCGATTAATCGGCCTACCACTAATGGATGGGTGGATGATTGACACATTTTAAAAAAAGAGAGAGGGAGTGGGTGTATAGGAATGGTGTATGCTTTACGTGGTTAGAAAGCGAGGGAGTAGGGCGTATAGGAATGGGTGGAGGATTTACATGTGTGTGTAAGAGAGAGGTGGGGTGTATGGGGATGGACAGATGATGATTTACATTGATGATTAGATATAGGGAAAGATAGTAGGATTGTATAGGAATGTATGAGGTTTACAGGATGAATGAGAGAGAGAGAGAGAGAGAGAGAGAGAGAGAGAGAGAGAGAGAGACAGACAGACAGACAGAGAGAGAGAGAGAGAGAGAGAGAGAGAGAAATGTGGGGCATTTATGGATAGGTGGATTATTTACAGGGTGGATGAGAGAGAAAGAGACAGACTCCCAGATTAGGTTGCGTGACGGTCAATGAGACGGTTCTTTGAGCACCCAAAACACAAGTTTTAACTGATGGGTAAGAAAAAATCGCAATATTACGCTGAAATATTTGCTTAACGGTCCTATGAGAGGGGCTTATAAAGATGGGTGGATTTTTTTTATACATAGTTAATAAGAGGTATAGAGGAAACGGGGTGTATATGGATGGGTAGATGATTTAAAGGGTGAAATAGAGATTATTGCAAAACTAAGAACATTGCCACTTTTTGATGAGCATGAATTATAAATGCATGCTCAGCTAATGTCCATACTTAGTAAGGAACCTTTACTGTCGTAGGGCGGTTTGCAGATGGCTCATCTTATAATTAAGAAATCACAAACAACATGCATTTCAGTGATTTCTCGAGTAACATGTAATTCAGTGATTTCTCAAGTAACATGTAAACCAGTTTTTCACAGGTCGCTTAAAATATAAGATGCATTAAAAACTAATATTTTTAAGGGGATACAAAATTCATGATGAGATAAGCCTTCAAAATCGCCACTGAGTGGTTTGAGTTTTTCTATAGGAGACGAAAGGTATCTAAGTTCAATTGTACTTATTGGATAGATGTGTCATTGGCTACTTTGAACTTTCCTATATATCCCATATAACGCCCTATACCTATATCCAATATTGACCCTTATTTGTAATGTTAGTTGTGAGTTGCCCAATTTAGGCAGGTAACTGTAGCTATTTACCTTTATGCAGGAACTCACACTTTGATTTTCATTGTATTACACAATGTAGATTTCTCTATCATATATTGTCATAATTGGATATTACAATATATTGTACCATTGGTATCCTGGGTACGGTGTGGTGCTTTATTGTACCCATTCCTGATCTTTGCATCCTTACTTAATTTATTCATCCTAGTTCAAGAACCCACGCCCACATATACGTAGCCGTTGGAGGTATTCGGGTATATCCCAGCGAGCAAGGGGTGCAGCGGTATATTGACATCTACAATCCTGCATCTGCAATTTTGGGCATTGCATATCAATCGCGCGCGTTGGCTCGTAATTGGGTCACACTGATGGTATGGGCCAATGTGGTGTCAATGTGATTGAACTTTGTTAGAAAAATATGAAGCACATGTATTTTGATTTGTTTCATATGAGCCAAACAACTCCACATTCATGTTTTTAAGTTTGTATCAAGTAATTTTTATAGAGAATCTCTGGTGCATCCCCCCAACCAAGGGGTAATCTCCAGTGTACACCATCAATAAAGGGGTTTAGAAACGCTACAAGGAACCGTCATTAGGAGTTTGTGCAGGACATTAATCAGAATGTCGTCTCAAAGAAGAAACTTGTATAACTGTTGGGCTGATGATAAGGTATTGTAGTCGCTACCCCAAATTTTGTAAGAAATAGTGTCTGGCCCACAGGCCAATTCCCACAGATAGCTGTGTAGGTACTGAAAAAAGTGTGAATATTATAGGGCTATGAGCCAACCAAAAGTTAATGGAACGCTCTATGATAACACTAACGCAATGAGTTATTCAATCAGCTGAAACTTTGAATGTAATATCTTGATGAAATATTGCGTATCTTTTGCCTCGCTGGGCATACAAATTTATAGAAACATCACACGTTTACATCCATTCGGACTTTCATGAGATGTCGCTGAATTTTTGAGTTACAACCACGTAAGCAAAAGAGGAAAGGTGTATATGTGTTGTAAGTTGTGATTGTTGTATTTTGTACATGAAAAAAGTTGAAATAGCTCATTTAGTTGCGTGCCTTATTTTTCGCTTGTACCAAATTTGAACCTGGCAGAGATTAACAAATGAAAGCCCCCCCCCCCCCCCTCTTCTCGCCAGGACCCTCTTAAGGACATAACGGAGAGGGAGAGGGGATGTTATGTATAAGGAGGAGTGTATGATTCACAGAGAAAAAAAAAGAGAGAGAGAGAGAGATGAAGGGTGTATAGGGATGTGTGGATTATTTACAGGATGGATAACAACCTTCGCGTACCTCAAGACAAAAATGATTCAGACAAATCATGCACAATTTGCTGATCGCAACAGCTTAGATAAGACGTTAAGCACTACATTCCCCTGACGTTTTCATGCCAAAAATTAGATTTTAATAATTGTACTAATTTTAATGTCATATGATAAAAAGAATCTGACATCCGTGCTCTTGTTTTATGGAATTTAAATAACTCGTTGCGAAAGAGGGACAAAATGCTCGGCTAGCCTCGCATTTTATCGCTTTTCCCCAACTCGTTAAATGAATTTCACTAATACATGAGCACTCATGTAAGATCCTCTATTTACACTTATATATTTCAATGAGTTGGAAAAAGATACGTAAAAAGGGCAACACAGGCGATTCTATGGCTAGACAATAAAGGGGTACTTGCATCTGTGCCCACGCATGGATTTTCTTTAAACTTTGCACAATAATGACTTATTATATACAAACTATGAAAATGTATTCATTGAATTAGATAGTTAAGAATAAGGCTTAGGAAGCAACCCTGACGTACTCCACCTTTGAGGTGGCACCTGTCTCTAAATTTCTATGTCCTAAATCTATAGTTTTGTTTATTTCTATGATTTGTCATCTAGATTGAATCCAAAATACCATAGGCATTATCTAAATACCAGGAAACCATTTGGATAAATTATGGTTTACGTTTTCTGAAGAAGTGATTATAAAATTTCAATATTTTTTTTCAAAAATTTACAAAACATTCAAAATTAAATTCCAAAGATAGATATGTTCTAGTCTTTGTCAAGATGTCATATTATCACAAAAACATGCCATATATATCCTGCTGATCTGAGCCAAATTTCATGAAAATCCAAAACCGGTAACTTTGTCATTTCCCACCTCTTATGGGTATAGGTCAGTTTTAGCAAAAGTAATTATTTAGTTGAAATGAATCAATAACTCCTCAGAATGAGGTTGTTTTTTAATTTACTTCCACTTTTCTTATGGAAAGACATGTTTAGACAATTTCAAATGATTCAATGGCCGGAAATGCCAAAGGTCATGGCCCTTTGGCATGGCACTTTGGGGCCAAGACAATGTGTATCACTTCCTCAAGTCCTGCATGATATTGTTTAAGAAACATAATATCCTATCAATAAACATGTGAAAACAAGAAGACCAAATATTTTCTTTACATCCCAACTGAACTAGAGTAGCCACATTTGGTGCCGTGACCAGGATTAAGTGTAACAGAGTCATATCAAAGGTATCATAGAATAGTGTTCTACATGAATAAGTGAGGTCCAGAAACGAAACTGTATGCCTAGAATATACAGCCAGCCAAAGAATAAATGTTGCCATTTGATGGAAATCAGCATCAGCTTTACAAAACAGAATAAACGGAGAAGATTTAAGCATTAATTTAGCAATACCTTTGAAACCAAGAATTCTCTGTGACCAAAATGGTTAATTTTAACCAATAGGTTTGACAGGGGGTTATTCTTGTGAACCAGGTTTATAAATGACGCTTACAATTATAAAACCATAGGTATAAGCATTATAAGGTTCTTCTCCTGTATGAACTGACTTGTCATAAGGTTTTTCTTCTGTATGCATTAAACTTATTAATAATGTTACATATTAAGTGTAACATTGGTTAGATGTAGTTTTAATGTTCGAAACTAGATGTGGTAAGTTAGGTGTCACCATATTGTATCCTTTTGGGTAATTTTATTGTGCAAGCACTTCATTAAATAAGAATCATGGCACCTAATATCAAAGAATATTGGTTATTTTCTTTTTTCCAATCAGTAATAGGGAAAAACACTGAACATATCAACTTCTACCAATAAACGTACTAGCATGGTGATTCAAACTAAGCAAGTATTTAAGTATGTTTTACACTGAAACATAATTATCGTATTTTTTACATTTCGATAAATTAGGGCCATGTGTATACATCAAGTTGAAAAATATGTTACCGGTCCTTGAATTTCATGAAATTTGGTCTATATATTCTTGACATATATGGAAAGTTTATATGTTGAAATGGTATCTTGACAAAGAGAGCAACGTGTGAAAATTTAAATTCCAAATTTGACTGAATACAAAATATACAGTTGAAAATTGGGGTACCATCTCATAAAAATGAATGCCCACCCAATATCCTAATACATACAAAGCCATTTATAGTATCAACGAACTTATCAATGATATAGTTATTTAATAAAATATTTCTGCGCCCGTTACATGATATGTCAATTACTTTAGAAATGATTATAACTGGATACCCTAAGGTATTGTAGTGATATCATACATGACGTCATAAATTAGCAATGGAATTGCATAAAAACTCAAATGCACCATAAATATAAAAGTCATACCCCAGACAATTAATAAACATAATATTATCAAATTCCAAGCGTGGGCAGACTCCCGTGTTAATTTCCCATACCATGCAAGAGCCCCTTTTCTCATTGTTTAGTGTATTTCTCTTTTTTGGGAAAGAAAAGGTGCCTAGGTGCCAGGAGTGATCTTAAATCCAAGTCCCTGTGTTGTGAGAACCACTGCCGCGGATGTCTGGAGAGTACGGGGGAGTTCCGGAGAGTCCCTGAGATATACGGAATACAGTGAGATTCGCTCATCCCTCTACTACCCCTTCACCTTTCTTTCTTTCTTTCTTTCTTTCTTGCTTTCTTTCTTTCTTATACTACTGGCACGATCAAATTTTGAATATTATGCCAGAGAGTGCGATTTTGGAATTTTGAAGAAAAAACAACAAAAAACAAAACAAAAAACAAGAAAAATCTTTCGGCTGTGTTTTTAACTAAATGAGGAGTGTCCTAAACTCCTCAGCAGTCTGGGAATTGACCACCGAAGGAGAAAGACTTTTCCACTGTGGAATAGTCCGGGGGAAAAAGAGTTCTTCAGGGCATCACTTTATGTCTGGTATCTACAATATTGGGCACTGTGTGACGATCTGGTAGATTTCAAACTGTGAGCAGGGGTCAGGTACTCGTCTTTTTCTATAGACACAGCACCAGAATGTATCTTATGAAAGAGAAGCAGGGGAGGACCGATCCCTACGGGCCTCAAGAGATGACCACTCAAGCTCATCAAGCATCTCGCCGACACTACTTGTGTTTCGCCATCTCATGCAGGTCCAACGAGCTGCTGTCCTCTGAACTTTCTCTACCTGATTAATCTGAAGTTTTGAGTAAGGGCTCCAAATGGGTGCTGCATACTCTAGTTTAGGCTGAACCAAAGTTTTTTATGCAACTTCCTTAGTACTCCGAGGTGCAAAAGCCTGCGAAGAAAACAAAGTGTCTTAGTTGCCTTGGAAGAAATTTCTGAAATGTGTTGACCCCAATCCATATTATCAGAGATGGTTATGCCAAGGTATTTTCCATCTTGACACAACCACAATCCCCTCTACTACCACGGACTCCATGATCTAATGTTCCCGCCAACAATGACGTCATGGAGCCCGCCCTGGAGTATGGTCACCAGATACCTTCCAGCAGTCTTCAAGGCCATTTGAGATTCATCTCCTGTATTGAGGACCTAAGATAAGTGTAATTCACACACACACACACACACACACACACACACACACACACACACACGCACGCACGCACGCACGCACGCACGCACGCACGCACGCACGCACGCACACCGACAAGGCCATTAGCAACAATGGCGCAGCTTGTGAATAATTGGCACGCGGGATTGCCATAGTTCATATTGTGTTATACATATTGTGTTATATTAATTCCTGAGGAGTTTGGAGTTCGGAGCCGGATGGTTGGATTTGAGGTAGGTGAAATTATTTTACATTTTTTTTTTATTTTTATTTCATATTTTTTCGGCAAAATCATAGTTTCTAGCATTTTATTTTGGAAAATAATCTCTTGGCATACTTTTGCAGTGTAGGAATCTTGACTTAAGTGAGCAGGGGACTGGTGAAATGGCTTATACGATACCCCTTTATGATAAGGAATGGTGTCAGTCATAACTTCACTCTGGTCTTTTAATAGATTGTATTCATAAAGTAAGTGATTATCACGAGTAAATGCCACAATAACTGACTACGCTCCAACCCACGGCACCAAGAGGAGACAGTCAGAGAACACGTTAAAAGTTAAGCAACCAGTCATGTGCGGATCCAGAAAGTTTGTCAGAGGGATCCAACTTCGATAACGTTTTCCCTAGTTGATGAGGGGAGGAAGGATTAGATCCACTATAAGCGGGTCATCATCGGCCCGCCAGCAAAACGCCATTTAATGGCTATAACATTTAATGCTGGCTTGGTAGCTTTGTGATTTTTCATGGGATCAGGACCAGTATTGCTAAGAAGCCCTATATTTTTGTGATTTTTCTTCCTTCTAGATCCGCGCATGGCAGCTGTCCCCTACTCAGCAAGATGATTTGTACAAGCCAAATATCACAAACAAGGAACCATCACAATTGGAGCAACAACGCCACAGGAATATCAAGAGAAATACTGACACTTCACTTAAGCGACTTTGATTTTGTTTTTGTTTGATTTGATTATTTACGCCCCAGTCAACAATTTTTCAGTTGGACGGGTCTTCCTAGGTTGAACCAGTACTAAGCAGGATTAATGTGTCTTGCTCAAGGACACAACGCAGTGACGCCAGTGAGGCTCGAACCCACAACTCCTCGATCTCGAGTAAAAGCACTCTACCACTGAGCCACTGTGCTCCCTATTTAAGTGTCTCGAGAACGCTAACATACAGTGCAGAGGCTACACAGTTTTCTACTGTAAAAACAAAATATTGCAAAATATAAATGCCAATAAGCCAATCCTCAAGACGAACAATATACATTTGGTTTGGCATATTAATTAAGAACATAGACGGCTTATATTGATTTGTATTTAATAGGAGATGATACATCGATAAGTTATGGATCTTTCATGCGAACCAAACATCTACTTGTCTTGATCCACATCTGAAATAAGGGTGAGGTTGGTACCATAAAGCTAGTTTAAGCCCTCCAGTAAAAATATTTTACTGACCGTTCCAAGGCGGTGCTTTTTTTTGAGGATCTTTATGTTTCGTGTTTGCCATGCTTTCTGGTCTGTTCATTGCAGCCTTGTGGCCACCTGCTGGGAAAGGGCTGGCCTCTTGGCTCTCTTGTGTGTGATTTTTTTGTGTTTTTGTCACTTTCCCATGTGGTGTCCTGGGTCAGGTGTGGCACTTAATTGTATCGGTTCCTGATCTTTGCCTTCTTACTTACTTTAAGTAAACGGTCAGCGTTGCCGAGGCGACGCAGTCTTAATATCCGACTTATTTAATTACCTTTTCGACAACAATTTATACGCACTCAAGTATATTCGTATCACTACATTTCCCTGTTCAAATGTGTTTAAATACTCTTGTTGCAAGGCCTCAGAATAATGACAGTTCTGACATTAAGCTTTCATCAGTGGATCGGTGCTTGTTGCTAGTATTTGGCTGGACCCTGGTCATCTTGAGGTTTTCTTTAGCATCCACTATCTGTGAGTCATGAGTTCCTTTCTTTGTTTAATCAGGGTTGACCAATTTTATAAGATTGTTTTCTATGATGATGCATTGTACAAGTTAAAACTGAACAATGTTTGCACTCTTAACAACAGCAGAATCTAAGACAAAGATTGGCGCCTGTAAAATGAATTCAAGTCACCAGTAGCTACGGCTGCTGTACATTCTAGAGTGGTGGTTCTGTTGTTGTTGATCCATCGTTTACTGTTGCTCAGTTTTGTGTTTGGTCTTTGATTTGGTTGTTTGCTTTACTCTTATTTGTTACTATCTACCTGATGAACTGTGACTGTTAGTGTGCTGTGACTCTTCCCCGCGGTGCCGTGGGTTGGTCTGCTATGTGTGTTTGTGGAAAATCATGTTCACACTGGCTGTAAATGAGGAAAGTTACCTTGGCTCGGCGTCTTACATTTTATTGAGAATTTGGGCATTTTAATGGAATGTATTACGTTTGGTCGTGGTTTATTCAGTTTAGTGAGTCATGTCAGAAGGTTTCTTACGCTCTCCATAATCATTTTGACAACATATTTTTAAAGATTTGTATCAAAAATTTAAAGACAAATTGTAGATGTCCCAATGGGTCTTAGTTATTATTCTCTTGTTGCAGATTTTTTTATTTGTTTGTGGCCGTGTTCCTTGGCTGTACCAGTACTGGCCGGGTGGGTTTATGTTTTTTGTGGTTCTATGTCCAGGAACTCCGGAAGGCTCTACCGGCAGTGGTTCTGGTTTTAAAGCGTCTCAGAAGACGGGGCAACGGCTTAAAGTCTCATCCGACAGACTGCTGTCTCCTTCTGACTATAATCAAATTGATATTTTTGAAGCATTTAAATAATAAAGGATATCTAGATGATTTAATTAATATGATAGTCGATTTTGAACAAATGTTAGTTTAAACTTCATTTTATTTGTATAATATATAATCAAACAAAAATAAACGTCCGATTTTCATGGTGCTGTATCTTTTGATCCGGTTAAGATATATCAGCAAAAATTAAACCAAAAAGTTTATCAAACGTCCGACATACACAATTTGGTAATTATTTGATTTTATGTTCTTATCTGGAAGAGTTATGGAACCTAAAGTGAAACCAGCTCAGTCCACTATCATCAACAAGTTGATCATCAAAACGTGACACATTTTACGTTAAATGGCACCCAGGAACGTCCAACAATGAAATAACACCTAAAATCCCAAATATACTTATTAAAAGAGCGACATTTGAATTCAAAACTGTAAATCTACGAAGATAACTGAAATAACCTCCCTTTGAATTTAACAAAAAACAACCTAAGAACCTCCAATTCTCCTCAAACTAACGCCATTTTGACACCGTTTTTGTTTTAATTTGTTGTGCTTGTGTATGACTATGATTACAAAAAGATAAAAATAAAAATATGGCTGATGTCGGCCATGACATGTTCACTAAATCTGTGTTTTATACCCCACCCCTTACTGAAAAAAAACCACAAGTGAATTTCCAGTATCAATTGTTTTGATACTGATTAGTATTAATTGATGTTAAAATGCTTGTGATGACGAAAAAGAAATTCAAATTTGACCGACTCTGTTGATTACCAAAATGCTGGACCAACAATGAATTTTCTGAGTGTCTTCATCGATGTTTTGTGACGTCAGAGTATGTTACAGATTAACGGCTGTGACCATGAAAAGCAATGCATACATCTCAAATGCATAACATCTTACTAAAGAGTTTGCTCAGTGATGATTAATTTTGATTGAACGGTTCGGCATTATGATGGACGCACAAGCTATTGATGTTTTGACTTTTGATTTTAAAGGTACTCGTGTTCTCTGAGTTGTCAAGCTGACATAATTTTATTGTTTGAGTATATAACAAGTATACAAGGCAACACAAAATGCGATTACAATACAACCACTTTACAAATGGGATTAAGAATTTTTTTTATACTGAAACCACCTTTTAGACTTAGACTAGCCAAGGTGGTACTTCTTTTGTGGATCTTTTTTATTTTGTGTTTGTCTTTGCTATATTATCGTGTCTGTGTCATGCAGCCATGTGGTCACCTGCTTGGGAAGGGCTGACTTCTTGGCTCTCCTGTATGTGTAACTGTCTCATACGGTATCCTGGGTCAGGTGTGGTAATGGATTGTATCTATTCCTGATCTTTGCCTTCTTCCCTACTTTGTCCACAACAAATCACATAGTGTTGTCTAAAACTAATACATTGGCATAAACCATGCATCGCTGGATTTGTGTCTGGCACTTGCCTTTGGCTCGGTCCGCAGAGTCTAAATTTGAGGTGCTGTCAATAAGTCAGTGCTATCTTCCTGTGTTATTAAAGTATGTTAATTTTATTTGATTGTATCTGATGTATTGCATAAGCATGTACGCCTAAATGCAAGCTAAACAACGTTTGTGTTTTAACAATAGAAGAATGTAGGGCGAATATTTGGCTAGTAAATATATAGTAAGCCCCTGGATTGCTTAGACTGCTGTACATACTAAGGCGGTGATCGGGGTTTTGTTGGATATTTACTTTTGCTGCATTTGTATATGTGTATGGAGGGGCTGGAGGGCTTATTGTTTGTCCTGGATGGGTGAATATGTCTTTTTATCATATGACGTCGCGTCTGGGAGTGAAATAACGCCATGCAATAAAATCGATAAACCACTAGTGGTTTATAGATTTACGGGAAACGTTTTGACGTCCATAACAACGTTGCGTACATAATGACAAAATTATAACGTTTTTACTCCAGAAATCAGATTTCAAAGTATTTGGTCATATGATAAATAGAATCTAACATTCGTTCTCTTGTATTATTAAATTTATGAAACTCGTTGCGAAAAAGAGATAAAATGCTCGGCAAGCCTCGCATTTTATCTCTTTTCCCCAACTCGTTTAATAAATTCAATAAAACATGAGCACTCATGTGAGATCCTCCGTATATCTACCGTTTTGCGTGTTTCAACAACAAAAGTATCAAAGATGAAGATTGGATCTGTAAAATATTTTTTTCCCTGGTGGAACAGGCGACAGTCCGTTCTAAGTGATTATGATAGTGAGAGTTACTTTATTTATTAGATTTTGTTGAATGTTAGTTCTTTTTGTCCTATTGTACTTGGTGTCTTATCTAGTTTAGCATTCATCATTCTAAGGAAGAGAGAGCAGGCTGCTTTCCTTTGATAGTTTTGATATAATAAACAGTTATTTCATGCCTGTGTGCAGTATAGGCAAAACTATTACCCCGAGGTGCCGTGGACGACCTGATGCACACTATTGAACGAGGTCGAAGGTCGAGTGCAATAGTGCATCAGTTCGTCCACACCATCAAGGGGTAATAGTTTGCCTATACTAAAAACAGGCATAAAATAATTGTATATTTAACCCAACACATTGATTACGTTAAACTGCAGCGTCACTTGAATGGAGAATGTGTAGATGCTGCGAATAGACCCCTTTCCATTATCGGATTTTACCTGTATCACGTGATATCGGCTGATCAGTCCAACAATTGGACTACTTCCGGTATATGAAGCTGTAATAACTTACTACTAATTTTGCATGCATTTCACGTATATTCATTACGGTTAAAACACCAAACAAAAGGAAAATGAAAATTATATGTACCACAATTACATATGATGACAAAAAGTGTTAATTTTATTTCAAATTTATCTAATTTACGCTGAACGAAGCCTTGCCAACAAGAATGTCCAAAATATCACAGAAATCGGTGTGTCTTTATGCGAACTTTTCCGAGAAAGGATGTCTTTATATCGCCATATATGCGAACTTTTCCAAAAGGGAGTGTAGACCCGCGGGGAAACACATCTTTCCAAGACCTTCATCAGCAACGGAAATAATAGGGAACTGTCTGCCTGTTTGACAAACGTCTCATTTTAGCCAAAAATCATCTGAGTAAAAGTAATTATTTGGACATGTTCGCGCTAGAAGCAAACACGCTATTCTTACTTTTTAGAAGTTGCAGCAATAGAGTTAAACCTCGACAGCTCAAACCCTGGTACGTCGAAGCATCCGCATATGTCGAAAAGAATATTATGAAACACAGTTTGATTCCGAATATGGTATATTTCTTAATATGCAGTGTTTCGTGGGTACTCAAAAGAACCGTCTCAACGAAACGCTTGTTTTTGTGTATTCAAACACATATTTTTTGTAAGAATCGGACCGAGTGTAAGATAAGAGGAGAATGATAACTTTTTGATTCAATTTTATTTGCAATCAAACTCCTTTTAACTCAACTTACTGAAAGCTCACTTTGAAATGTCTGAAACCCGAGCACTTCGAGTTGAAAAGAGTGAACATTTAAATGGGTCTCTATGTGTAGATAACCAATTACGTAAAGGCACAGGTTTTGAAATTTGGGACCGCATATGTCCCCAAAACTGAATGTCGGGTAACTCATATCCCTCTTGGTAAATCTAAATGTATGAACGCCGAATGTTGATAAAAACTTTTAAAAAGTGTCTCTGCAGTATCTGTTTTCATAGCTTCGCGTTGTTAGTCATTTGGGAACATTTACAGATCTTAATTATTAAGTTACTTGAAAAATTTTCGGGTAGAATTTCTATAGATGTCTAGTTTCATCAAACAGAATACGTATTTGGGCTGCTAATAGTACGCACCAAAATTCCATTCCACTGTAGTCTAGCTATTAAGAACTTAAGATTTCTTATTCTCGAAAAAAGATAAAATAATATTTTCATAAGTTTTCTGTAATTTTGTTTTTTACTATGCATGCAATAAGTGTAAATATACTTTAATTTCGAACTATTATAAAGATCGACGCAGATTAAAGCAGACTCTAAAGAGCGCACAGACTCGCGAGAGTTTTCGCTGCTCGCACACACCAGGGTCTTTCTAGTAGAACTATCCTGCACACACACACACACACACACACACACACACACACACACACACACACACACACACACACACACACACACACACACACACACACACACACACACACACACACACACACACACACACACACACACACACACACACACACACACACACACACACACACACACACACACACACACACACACACACACACACACACACACACACACACACACACACACACACATTATGGATGTAGATGACGATTCAGCCTCCAGCCCCGCTGGATAATTTTGTGTGGGCGTTTTAGATGCTTTTACATATATGTGATAAGTAGACGTCTAGCTGGGCTTCTTATCAACTTCATAGAAAGCGACTGGTGTTGCAACACAGACAATTTCGTCTGATCTGCTCAATTTTGTTCTCAAAGTGTTCCGTCTCTTCTAACTAAGAACACGTGTACCCACACTTTATGCTTCTGACCATAAAAACAAAGTTATGGGAGTTGCAAGTTGCCAAACTATGCCAAACTGTGAAGTCTGAACTGTGAAGTTTGAACTAGGAACTGTGAAGTCTGAACTATGAATGAACTGTGAAGTCTGAACTATGAATGACCTATGAATTCTGAACTATGAACTGTGGAGTCTGAACTATGAACTGTGAAATCTGAACTGTGAAGTCTGAACTATGAACTGTGAAGTCTGAACTATGAAGTGTAAAGTCTAAACTATTAACGACCTGTGAAGTCTTAACTGTGAAGTCTGACCTTTGAACTGTGAAGTCTAAACTATGAACTGTGAAGTCTGAACTATGAAATGTGAAGTCTGAACTATGACCTGTGAAGTCTGAACTATGAACTGTGAAGTCTGAGCTATGAACTGTGAAGTCTGAACTATGAACCGTGAAGACTGAACTATGAAGTCTGAACTATGAACTGTGAAGTCTGAACTATGAACTGTAAAGTCTGAACTATAAACTGTGACGCCTGAACAATGTATTATGAAGTCTGAACTATGAACTGTGAATTCTGAACTATGAACTGTGAATTCCAAACTATGAACTTTGAAGTCTGAACTATGAACTGTGAAGTCTGAGCTATGAACTGTGAAGTCTGAACTATGAACCGTGAAGACTGAACTATGAAGTCTGAACTATGAACTGTGAAGTCTGAACTATGAACTGTAAAGTCTGAACTATAAACTGTGACGCCTGAACAATGTATTATGAAGTCTGAACTATGAACTGTGAATTCTGAACTATGAACTGTGAATTCCGAACTATGAACTTTGAAGTCTGAACTATGAACTGTGAAGTCTGAACTATGAACTGTGAAGTCTGAACTATGAACTGTTAAGTCTGAACTATGAACCGTGAAGTCTGAACTATGAAGTCTGAACTAAGAACTGTGAAGTCTGAACTATGAACTGTGAAGTCTCAACTATAAACTATGAAGTCTGAATTATGAACCGTGAAGTCTGAACTATGAAATCGGAACTAAGAACTGTGAAGTCTGAACTATGAACTGTGAAGTCTCAACTATAAACTATGAAGTCTGAATTATGAACCGTGAAGTCTGAACTTTGAAATCGGAACTAAGAACTGTGAAGTCTGAACTATGAACTGTGAAGTCTCAACTATAAACTATGAAGTCTGAATTATGAACCGTGAAGTCTGAACTATGAAATCGGAACTAAGAACTGTGAAGTCTGAACTATGAACTGTGAAGTCTCAACTATAAACTATGAAGTCTGAATTATGAACTATGTAGGTAGGTGTATCTATTTCTTTTCCAGTATAGAAAACAGTGAAGTGTAACAAAAAGTTGGATATAGCATGGACATTATACGACAGTCTGCATGCCTGGTTATAAACCCAATCACGGTTAATAGCTTTGGTTTCCTCTTTAATTGCACGACGGTGTATCAGGCCTCAGACTCAATGACGGCTCTAGTCTGTTGGTGCCTGATGCTTGTCTTTGGTCAGGCCCATCATAGCTAAACTTTTTGTTTAGTTCTGACTATCTGCTAGTCGGAACCCTTTTTGTTTGTTTCATCGTTATGTGTTAATTTGATTAGAATACTTCTCTGTACTGATACATTGCAGAAGTTAGGAAGCCTCCATGCGAGCTTAACAATTTTAGTACATTAACATCATTAGAATCTAGGTCAAAGATTTGGTACCGGTAATTGTTGATCTGTTGTTGATTGTTGCTCCCACTGTGGGGTTCTGTGTTTGTTCTATGTTTAGTGATGCATTACTTTGTGTCCTTTCTAGTTTTTCGATCATCTTGATGGAAAAGAGAGAGATGGTTGCTCTTCTGTGTCTTGTGGTTGTTATGTGGCTGTTTTTCAGGGTGCCGTGGGGTGGTCTGCAGTGTGTGATTGTGGTATTTCTTGATCATACTCACTTGTTTTTTTTATTATTTGGAACCATTAGTTCTGAAGTAGAATCTTTGAAGTGTGAAGCATGAAGCAAAGTGGTCCATGAAGGGTTGGTGATGTTTATTGTGTTTTTGTTACTTTCCCATGTGGTGTCCTGGGTCAGGTGTGGTACTTGATTGTATCGTTTCCTGATCTCTACCGTCTTTCTTACTTTAATGTATTTTGTGATAAAATATTTATCTAGGTAAAAGAAATATTGGTTTATACAGGTACGTCCCCTCTTAGGACCCCTTTAGTCCAGTAAAAATTGAAACTGAATTAATCTGTCCCTATTCAGTTAAACTGTAATGCTCTCCCCTATGGAACGAAATATAGGCCTTTAAGACTGAAGTCAGCTCTGGGCTCCATAAAATCTTTGGGGTTTGGGCTGCTGTTTAAAGTGTATTTTCTATTTGATGTTATATTTAAAAGTACACTCAGACGTCTGATTAATCCACGAAAACCCTCGGGTCTAGTGGACATTTCATGCGCGGATCTAGAAAGTTTTGTCAGAGGGGGTGCAACTTTGACAAGGTTTTTTTAGTAGATGAGGGGATAAAGCGGGCCATCATCGGTCCATTTAAATGGCGTTTCGCTGGCGTGCCAATGATGGCACATGATTGAATGCTGGCTTGGTAGCTTTGTGAATTTTCAGGGGATCCAGATCTGTATTGCTAGAAAACCCTATATTTTGTGATTCTTCAGCCCCCCCCCCCCTCTCTGGATCCGCACATGCTTTTGAGCTATAACTTGAATGTGTGTGTATTTGAGTCTTTACTAAGCTGATGTCTGTATGTGCTTGCCCCTGTCTACGAATAAGTATTTACTATCAATAACATGATCATTCGCAGATTCTGTAAATAGTCTAATTATAAGTATACTCAAAACCGCCTGGTCATATCTATGACATGAGTGATACGCAACCTTACAATTAGGAAGTAAAAGCTTTGGTTCATGCCTTGTTTTCATACAATCCTCAATAAGGGCACACGCAACCCAAGGCTGTATAATGTAGTCATTTAGAAGTTGACGTTCACTGTGGAAAAGCAAAATGCCACTTTGAAATATGGTACCCGTCTTGTAGAGGCATGGTGGTTCTTTGAGGAAGATGAACGTATCCTCATGCACAGTGGATGCCAAGAAAAGGCTTCGATATGGATTAGCTAGAATGCCCATCAGTTTGCCCTTTTCAAAGAGTGGATCGAGATCAGATGTTTTGAAACGTATACTGGTGTCCATCCACATTACAAAGCGGTAAGACTGTAGCATCATCTGAAAAAAATACGTATGTATGTAAGAACATTTGATATAGCAATGACGGCAAGAAACTTTGGACCAATGTCGGCCCGATTATGATCATACATATCAATGTGGGCCAAATAACATCCCGCTGCGAAACGCCATCTGAATTGCGTTTTTCTGATTACCGATTTACGGGCCTAAATTTTACTGATTACCGCTTTCAGAGGTACCCCATTCAGACCCTCAAATATACTTATTCAAAATCGACCATTTCCATAACATCAGCTAGATTATTGTCATAAAGTCTCTCTCATAACAATGTAAAATAAACTCAGTGACGAGGGAAGTGACACAATTATTTCCCATGGAATACATGTACTTCTTATAAAAAACAACTAAGATCCACATCTAATAAAAGTTATGCACAAAACCATAATTATATTTGACGTCGATAAGAAGTGATAATGCGCAATTATGATACCACGCTAAACACCCTCTCTACGATAAATGACAAAATGTTGCCTGTGAATGCAGAACGCTGAATATAAACGCACACAAAAAGCAACGGTATAATTTGCCTTTCCAAAGTTTAACAAAGTAACTCAGGGCGCAAAGATCAGGAATCGATAC
Organism: Loripinus fragilis; assembly: GCA_964019695.1. Classification (NCBI taxonomy): domain Eukaryota; kingdom Metazoa; phylum Mollusca; class Bivalvia; order Lucinida; family Lucinidae; genus Loripinus; species Loripinus fragilis. The sequence goes on along the minus strand of CAXHUL010000335.1, from coordinate 152,226 downwards.
AATCAAGTACCACACCTGACCCAGGATACCAATGGGAAAGTGACAAACTCAGAGTTATACACCGTAAACAAGAGCAAAGAGGCCAGCCCTTTCCCAGCAGGTGACCACAAGGCACAAATAAACAGACGCGCACAAAGGCATAACAAATATAAGACAGAAAAAACATAAAAAATCCACAACAGAAGTACCGCCTTGGAAAGGTCAGTAAAATATTTTACAGGAGGGCTTAAACAAGTTTCACGGCACCAACCTCAAATCAGACAGAAGAATCAATTTGTTAAAACGTTTGACCTATTCATGCCAAGAGTCGTCTAAATGGGACACTTGCAGATCCAGATAAGATGCTGCAAAAACAGCGTATAGCCTTTAGTCTGTTTTATATCGTAAAGATACATCATTTGCAAACAAGAACAAATGACTGAAAAGTAAATACAATGTAGCAGCCCTAAAAATACAAATAATACCATTGCATGGTAATGATTTTATTTACAGCCATATTGGGTGAATGTATAGATAGATAATCTTTATTTAGTACAAAAGGTCAACGACCCATCATGTACACAATGCAATACAACAATAATACAAAAGCAGTCAATGGCGTGTGTGTACTCATAACTCCAGATAAGAGAAATTTTAAACTCCTAGTTCTCAATGTAGACATATAAAGTTGTTACTTATTGGAGGCGCCTTGATAAAGCACTCCCAATAAATACAACAACAAGTTATCCGTGCTATATGCAAAGAAAAATAACTTTATTGAGCTACATTCCCATCTTCAGCTATGAGTGTCAAAATTATTAACACAATCATATAACAATGTTATAATTCTTACCAGAAACATAAATAAATAAAAAAAAAATAATAGAAAAAATCAGGTTTATCCTTATCTATATTTTCAAGAAAAGCAATGAGGAGAAAAATATCTCTTAGTATAAAAATTCATTTCGTTTTTTGAAACTTTTATATATGTAAACTGACAAATTTTTAATAGTTTTCTTATTTTCTGATTGTAATAACTCAATAAATTTTGGGATATTTGGCCTATTCCAGAAGTACTTTTTTATATATTCATTCCGTAAATCTTGATATAATTGACATTCTAAAACAAAGTGAAATTCATCTTCCAAACAATTACAAAAAAGGCATTTTCTTTCTTCGATTGGTGTTCTATTAGGTTTATGCCATCGCCCAGTTTCAATTTCTAAACGATGTGACGCCACACGAAGTCGAGTAAATGCGTATCTAAATTTGCGAACTGTCACAAAATCTAAATAATCCTTAAAACTAAAATTTGATATTAATTTATATGTGTTAGCTCTCGAAGAATTATGAACTTCATCATCCCAACCCTGTACAAAATTATCCGTTAATCTTTCTTTGAAGATACGTAAAAACATATTAATATTCCCTACCCCCTGTTCTATCCAGACATGCCCAAACCCCAAATTGTCTAATAATGACTTTACAGATTTGGCCCAAGATGATTTGGCAGGAAAATTTTGTAAGTCGTTTAGCATATACATGTACCTTTATAAGAACTGGTTTCCAGCAGTATGCTTTCAGCTGCCTGACGTGTGAAGGATATTCCTCAAAAGGAAATGGTACTACTGTACAATTACAAATTGCTTGGACCTGAAATTACAGTAAAACCTGTGTTAAACGGCCACTCCCAAAAGGACCAAAAATTGGTTTTCAAGATCGATTAAGGGGTTCAAATTATGGGTGGAAGGAGAAATATTGATGAAAACTGCGTACTCATAAATAATTTGCCAAAACATCATGGATGGATTTCATGCCTCCGCATCCCATCACAAACTGAGCATGGGTTCGCTATATATGTAGATAGTGTTAAATGGTTAAAAATTTGGTTATAATATAGTTTGTTAGAAGGATACTGAAGCAAAAATGGATAAAGACACACCAAATCCCCATATGCGTGAAGTTGGCTAGTCAATCAACAATCAACAATCGACATTCAATGTCTAGCTAGACAATCGACATTCAGCTCAACATTCAATGTCTAGCTCAACAATCGACATTCAGCTCAACATTCAATGTCTAGCTCAACAATCGACATTCAGCTCAACATTCAATGTCTAGCTAGACAATCGACATTCGGCTCAACATTCAATGTCTAGCTAGACAATCGACATTCAGCTCAACATTCAATGTCTAGCTCAAGAATCGACATTCAGCTCAACATTCAATGTCTAGCTAGACAATCGACATTCGGCTCAACATTCAATGTCTAGCTCGACAATCAACATTCAGCTCAACATTCGAGTTAGCAATGAGTTCGAACTTCTGAAGCCGAATCTTGGCGAATGTTGAGCTAGACAATCGACATTCAGCTCAACATTCAATGTCTAGCTAGACAATCGACATTCGGCTCAACATTCAATGTCTAGCTAGACAATCGACATTCAGCTCAACATTCAATGTCTAGCTAGACAATCAACATTCAGCTCAACATTCGAGTTAGCAATGCGTCCGAACTTCTGAAGCCGAATCTTGGCGAATGTTGAGCTAGACAATCGACATTCAGCTCAACATTCAATGTCTAGCAAGACAATCGACATTCGGCTCAACATTCAATGTCTGTCTCGACAATCAACATTCAGCTCAACATTCGAGTTAGCAATGAGTTCGAACTTCTGAAGCCGAATCTTGGCTAATGTTGAGCTAGACAATCGACATTCAGCTCAACATTCAATGTCTAGCTAGACATTCGGCTCCATATTGAATGTCTAGCTAGACAATCAACATTCAGCTCAACATTCGAGTTAGCAATCAGTCCGAACTTCTGAGGCCGAATATTGGCGAATGTTGAGCTAAACAATCGACATTCAACTCAACATTCAATGTCTAGCTAGACAATCGACATTCAGCTCAACATTCGAGTTAGCAATGTGTCCGAACTTCTAAAGCCGAATCTTGGCGAATGTTGAGCTAGACAATCGACATTCAGCTCAACATTCAATGTCTAGCTAGACAATCGACATTCAGCTCAACATTCGAGTTAGCAATGTGTCCGAACTTCTGAAGGCGAATCTTGGCGGATGTTGAGCTAGACAATCGACATTCGGCTCAACATTCAATGTCTAGCTCGACAATCGACATTCGGCTCAACATTGAATGTCTAGCTAGACAATCAACATTCAGCTCAACATTCGAGTTAGCAATGCGTCCGAACTTCTGAAGCCGAATCTTGGCGAATGTTGAGCTAGACAATCGACATTCGGCTCAACATTCAATGTCTAGCTCGACAATCGACGTTCGGCTCAACATTGAATGTCTAGCTAGACAATCAACATTCAGCTCAACATTCGAGTTAGCAATTCGTCCGAACTTCTGAAGCCGAATCTTGGCGAATGTTGAGCTAGACAATCAACATTCAGCTCAACATTCAATGTCTAGCTAGACAATCGACATTCGGCTCAACATTCAATGTGCAGCTCGACAATCAACATTCAGCTCAACATTCGAGTTAGCAATGAGTTCGAACTTCTGAAGACGAATCTTGGCGAATGTTGAGCTAGACAATCGACATTCAGCTCAACATTCAATGTCTAGCTCGACATTCGGCTCCATATTGAATGTCTAGCTCGACAATCAACATTCAGCTCAACATTCGAGTTAGCAATCAGTCCGAACTTCTGAGGCCGAATCTTGGCGAATGTTGAGCTAGACAATCGACATTCAGCTCAACATTCAATGTCTAGCTAGACAATCGACATTCAGCTCAACATTCAATGTCTAGCTAGACAATCGAAATTCAGCTCAACATTCGAGTTAGCAATGTGTCCGAACTTCTGAAGCCGAATCTTGGCGAATGTTGAGTTAGACAATCGACATTCGGCTCAACATTCAATGTCTAGCTCGACAATAAACATTCGGCTCAACATTGAATGTCTAGCTAGACAATCAACATTCAGCTCAACATTCGAGTTAGCAATGCGTCCGAAAATCTGAAGCCGAATCTAAGCGAATGTTTAGCTAGACAATCAACATTCAGCTCAACATTCAATGTCTAGCAAGACAATCGACATTCGGCTCAACATTCAATGTCTAACTCGACAATCAACATTCAGCTCAACATTCGAGTTAGCAATGAGTCCGAACTTCTGAAGACGAATCTTTGCGAATGTTGAGCTAGACAATCGACATTCAGCTCAACATTCAATGTCTAGCTCGACATTCGGCTCCATTTTGAATGTCTAGCTAGACAATCAACATTCAGCTCAACATTCGAGTTAGCAATGCGTCCGAACTTCTGAAGCCGAATCTTGGCGAATGTTGAGCTAGACAATCGACATTCGGCTCAACATTCAATGTCTAGCTCGACAATAAACATTCGGCTCAACATTGAATGTCTAGCTAGACAATCAACATTCAGCTCAACATTCGAGTTAGCAATGCGTCCGAACTTCTGAAGCCGAATCTTGGCAAAGTTGAGCTAGACAATCAACATTCAGCTCAACATTCAATGTCTAGCTAGACAATCGACATTCGGCTCAACATTCAATGTCTAGCTCGACAATCACCATTGAGCTCGACATTCGAGCTAGCAATGAGTTCTAACTTCTGAAGCCGAATCTTGGCGAATGTTGAGCTAGACAATCGACATTCAGCTCAACATTCATTGTCTAGCTAGACAATCGACATTCAGCTCAACATTCAATGTCTAGCTAGACAATCGACATTCAGCTCAACATTCGAGTTAGCAATGAGTCCGAACTTCTGAAGCCGAATCTTGGCGAATGTTGAGCTAGACAATCAACATTCAGCTCAACATTCAATGTCTAGCTAGACAATCGACATTCGGCTCAACATTCAATGTCTAGCTCGACAATCAACATTCAGCTCAACATTCGAGTTAGCAATGAGTCCGAACTTCTGAAGACGAATCTTGGCGAATGTTGAGCTAGACAATCGACATTCAGCTCAACATTCAATGTCTAGCTCGACATTCGGCTCCATATTGAATGTCTAGCTAGACAATCAACATTCAACTCAACATTCGAGTTAGCAATCAGTCCGAACTTCTGAGGCCGAATCTTGGCGAATGTTGAGCTAGACAATCGACATTCAGCTCAACATTGAATGTCTAGCTAGACAATCAACATTCAGCTCAACATTCGAGTTAGCAATGTGTCCGAACTTCTGAAGCCGAATCTTGGCGAATGTTGAGCTAGACAATCGACATTCGGCTCAACATTCAATGTCTAGCTCGACATTCGGCTCAAAATTGAATGTCTAGCTCGACAATCAACATTCAGCTCAACATTCGAGTTAGCAATGCGTCCGAACTTCTGGAGCCGAATCTTGGCGAATGTTGAGCTAGACAATCAACATTCAGCTCAACATTCAATGTGTAGCTAGACAATCAACATTCGGCTCAACATTCAATGTCTAGCTCGACAATCAACATTCAGCTCAACATTCGAGTTAGCAATCAGTCCGAACTTCTGAGGCCGAATCTTGGCGAATGTTGAGCTAGACAATCGACATTCAGCTCAACATTCAATGTCTAGCTAGACATCAACATTCAGCTCAACATTCAATGTCTAGCTAGACAATCGACATTCAGCTCAACATTCGAGTTAGCAATGTGTCCGAACTTCTGAAGTCGAATCTTGGCGAATGTTGAGCTAGACAATCGACATTCGGCTCAACATTGAATGTCTAGCTAGACAATCATTATTCAGCTCAACATTCGAGTTAGCAATGCGTCCGAACTTCTGAAGCAAAATCTTGGCGAATGTTGAGCTAGACAATCAACATTCAGCTCAACATTCAATGTCTAGCTAGACATTTGGCTCAAAATTGAATGTCTAGCTAGACAATCAACATTCAGCTCAACATTCGAGTTAGCAATGCGTCCGAAATTCTGAAGCCGAATCTAGGCGAATGTTGAGCTAGACAATCGACATTCAGCTCAACATTCAATGTCTAGCTAGACAATCGACATTCGGCTCAACATTCAATGTCTAGCTCGACAATCAACATTCAACTCAACATTCGAGTTAGCAATGTGTCCGAACTTCTGAAGCCGAATCTTGGCGAAAGTTGAGCTAGACAATCGTCATTCGGCTCAACATTCAATGTCTAGCTCGACAATCGACATTCGGCTCAACATTGAATGTCTAGCTAGACAATCAACATTCAGCTCAACATTCGAATTAGCAATGCGTCCGGACTTCTGAAGCCGAATCTTGGCGAATGTTGAGCTAGACAATCAAAATTCAGCTCAACATTCAATGTCTAGCTAGACAATCGACATTCGGCTCAACATTCAATGTCTAGCTCGACAATCAACATTCAGCTCAACATTCGAGTTAGCAATGAGTCCGTTCTTCTGAAGACGAATCTTGGCGAATGTTGAGCTAGACAATCGACATTCAGCTCAACATTCAATGTCTAGCTAGACATTCGGCTCAACATTGAATGTCTAGCTAGACAATCAACATTCAGCTCAACATTCGAATTGGCAATGCGTCCGAACTTCTGAAGCCGAATCTTGGCGAATGTTGAGCTAGACAATCGACATTCAGCTCAGCATTCAATGTCAGGCTAGACAATCGACATTCGGCTCAACATTCAATGTCTAGCTCGACAATTAACATTCAGCTCAACATTCGAGTTAGCAATTATTCCTAACTCCTGAAGCCGAATCTTGGCGAATGTTGAGCTAGACAATCGACATTCAGCTCAACATTCAAGTCTAGCTCAACATTCGGCTCCATAATGAATGTCTAGCTAGACAATCAACATTCAGCTCAACATTCGAGTTAGCAATCAGTCCGAACTTCTGAGGCCGAATCTTGGCGAATGTTGAGCTAGACAATCGACATTCGGCTCAACATTCAATGTCTAGCTCGACACTCGGTTCAACATTGAATGTCTAGCTCGACAATCGACATTCAGCTCAACATTCGAGTTAGCAATGAGTCCGAACTTCTGAAGCCGAATCTTGACGAATGTTGAGCTAGACAATCGACATTCGGCTCAACATTCAATGTCTAGCTCGACATTCGGTTCAACATTGAATTTCTAGCTAGACAATCGACAATCAGCTCAACATTCGAGTTAGCAATGCGTCCGAACTTCTGAAGCCGAATCTTGGCGAATATGAGATAGACAATCGACATTCAGCTCAACATTCAGTTTCTAGCTAGACAATCGACATTCGGCTCAACATTCGAGTTAGCAATGAGTCCGAACTTCTGAAGCCGAATCTTGGCGAATGTTGAGCTAGACAATCGACATTCAGCTCAACATTCAATGTCTAGCTCCACATTCGGCTCCATATTGAATGTCTAGCTAGACAATCAACATTCAGCTCAACATTCGAGTTAGCAATCAGTCCGAACTTCTGAGGCCGAATCTTGGCGAATGTTGAGCTAGACAATCGACATTCAGCTCAACATTCAATGTCTAGCTAGACAATCGACATTCAGCTCAACATTCGAGTTAGCAATGTGTCCGAACTTCTGAAGCCGAATCTTGGCGAATGTTGAGCTAGACTATCGACATTCGGCTCAACATTCAATGTCTAGCTCGACAATCGACATTCGGCTCAACATTGAATGTCTAGCTAGACAATCAACATTCAGCTCAACATTCGAGTTGGCAATGCGTCCGAACTTCTGAAGCCGAATCTTGGCGAATGTTGAGCTAGACAATCGACATTCAGCTCAACATTCAATGTCTAGCTAGACAATCGACATTCGGCTCAACATTCAATGTCTAGCTCGACAATCAACATTAAGCTCAACATTCGAGTTAGCAATGAGTCCTAACTCCTGAAGCCGAATCTTGGCAAATGTTGAGCTAGACAATCGACATTCAACTCAGCATTCAATGTCAGGCTAGACAATCGACATTCGGCTCAACATTCAATGTCTAGCTCGACAATCGACATTCAGCTCAACATTCGAGTAAGCAATGAGTCCGAACTTCTGAAGCCGAATCTTGGCGAATGTTGAGCTAGACAATCGACATTCGGCTCAACATTCAATGTCTAGCTCGACATTCGGTTCAACATTGAATTTCTAGCTAGACAATCGACATTCAGCTCAACATTCGAGTTAGCAATGCGTCCGAACTTCTGAAGCCTAATCTTGGCGAATGTTGAGCTAGACAATCGACATTCGGCTCAACATTCAATGTCTAGCTCGACATTCGGTTCAACATTGAATGTCTAGCTCGACAATCGACATTCAGCTCAACATTCGAGTTAGCAATGAGTCCGAATTTCTGAAGCCGAATCTTGGCGAATGTTGAGCTAGACAATCGACATTCGGCTCAACATTCAATGTCTAGCTCGACATTCGGTTCAACATTGAATTTCTAGCTAGACAATCGACAATCAGCTCAACATTCGAGTTAGCAATGCGTCTGAACTTCTGAAGCCGAATCTTGGCGAATGTTAAGATAGACAATCGACATTCAGCTCAACATTCAGTGTCTAGCTAGACAATCGACATTCGGCTCAACATTCAATGTCTAGCTAGACAATCAACATTCAACTCAACATTCGAGTTAGCAATCAGTCCGAACTTCTGAGGCCGAATCTTGGCGAATGTTGAGCTAGACAATCGACATTCAGCTCAACATTGAATGTCTAGCTAGACAATCAAAATTCAGCTCAACATTCGAGTTAGCAATGTGTCCGAACTTCTGAAGCCGAATCTTGGCGAATGTTGAGCTAGACAATCGACATTCTGCTCAACATTCAATGTCTAGCTCGACATTCGGCTCAAAATTGAATGTCTAGCTCGACAATCAACATTCAGCTCAACATTCGAGTTAGCAATGCGTCCGAACTTCTGGAGCCGAATCTTGGCGAATGTTGAGCTAGACAATCAACATTCAGCTCAACATTCAATGTGTAGCTAGACAATCGACATTCGGCTCAACATTCAATATCTAGCTCGACAATCAACATTCAGCTCAACATTCGAGTTAGCAATCAGTCCGAACTTCTGAGGCCGAATCTTGGCGAATGTTGAGCTAGACAATCGACATTCAGCTCAACATTCAATGTCTAGCTAGACATCAACATTCAGCTCAACATTCAATGTCTAGCTAGACAATGGACATTCAGCTCAACATTCGAGTTAGCAATGTGTCCGAACTTCTGAAGCCGAATCTTGGCGAATGTTGAGCTAGACAATCGACATTCGGCTCAACATTGAATGTCTAGCTAGACAATCATTATTCAGCTCAACATTCGAGTTAGCAATGCGTCCGAACTTCTGAAGCCGAATCTTGGCGAATGTTGAGCTAGACAATCAACATTCAGCTCAACATTCAATGTCTAGCTAGACATTCGGCTCAAAATTGAATGTCTAGCTAGACAATCAACATTCAGCTCAACATTCGAGTTAGCAATGCGTCCGAAATTCTGAAGCCGAATCTAGGCGAATGTTGAGCTAGACAATCGACATTCAGCTAAACATTCAATGTCTAGCTAGACAATCGACATTCGGCTCAACATTCAATGTCTAGCTCGACAATCAACATTCAACTCAACATTCGAGTTAGCAATGTGTCCGAACTTCTGAAGCCGAATCTTGGCGAAAGTTGAGCTAGACAATCGACATTCGGCTCAACATTCGAGTTAGCAATCAGTCCGAACTTCTGAGGCCGAATCTTGGCGAATGTTGAGCTAGACAATCGACATTCGGCTCAACATTCAATGTTTAGCTCGACATTCGGTTCAACATTCAATGTCTAGCTAGACAATCGATATTCAGCTCAACATTCGAGTTAGCAATGCGCTCGAACTTCTGAAGCCGAATCTTGGCGAATGTTGAGCGAGACAATCGACATTCAGCTCAACATTCAATCTCTAGCTAGACAATCGACATTCGGCTCAATATTCAATGTCTAGCTCGACAATCGACATTCAGCTCAACATTCGAGTTAGCACTGAGTCCGAACTTCTGAAGCCGAATCTTGACGAATGTTGAGCTAGACAATGGACATTCGGCTCAACATTCAATGTCTAGCTCGACATTCGGCTCCATATTGAATGTCTAGCTAGACAATCAACATTCAGCTCAACATTCGAGTTAGCAATCAGTCCGAACTTCTGAGGCCGAATCTTGGCGAATGTTGAGCTAGATAATCACTATTCGGCTCAATATTCAATGTCTAGCTCGACAATCGACATTCGGCTCAACATTGAATGTCTAGCTAGACAATCAACATTCAGCTCAACATTCGAGTTGGCAATGCGTCCGAACTTCTGAAGCCGAATCTTGGCGAATGTTGAGCTAGACAATCGACATTCAGCTCAACATTCAATGTCTAGCTGGACAATCGATATTAGGCTCAACATTCAATGTCTAGCTCGACAATCAACATTCAGCTCAACATTCGAGTTAGCAATGAGTCCGAACTCCTGAAGCCGAATCTTGGCGAATGTTGAGCTAGACAATCGACATTCAGCTCAACATTCGAGTTAGCAATGTGTCCGAACTTCTGAAGCCGAATCTTGGCGAATGTTGAGCTAGACAATCGACATTCGGCTCAACATTCAATGTCTAGCTCGACAATCGACATTCGGCTCAACATTGAATGTCTAGCTAGACAATCAACATTCAGCTCAACATTCGAGTTAGCAAAGCGTCCGAACTTCTGAAGCCGAATCTTGGCGAATGTTGAGCTAGACAATCGACATTCGGCTCAACATTCAATGTCAAGCTCGACATTCGGTTCAACATTGAATGTCTAGCTAGACAATCGACATTCAGCTTAACATTCGAGTTAGCAATGCGTCCGAACTTCTGAAGCCGAATCTTGGCGAATGTTGAGTAAGACAATCGACATTCAGCTCAACATTCAATGTCTAGCTAGACAATCGTTATTCGGCTCAACATTCAATGTCTAGCTCGACAATCGACATTCGGCTCAACATTGAATGTCTAGCTAGACAATCAACATTCAGCTCAACATTCGAGTTAGCAATGCGTCCGAACTTCTGAAGCCGAATCTTGGCGAATATTGAGCTCGACAATCGACATTCGGCTCAACATTGAATGTCTAGCTAGACAATCAAAATTCAGCTCAACATTCGAGTTAGCAATGCGTCCGAACTTCTGAAGCCTAATCGTGGCGAATGTTGAGCTAGACAATCGACATTCGGCTCAACATTCAATGTCTAGCTCGACATTCGGCTCAACATTGAATGTCTAGCTCGACAATCGACATTCAGCTCAACATTCGAGTAAGCAATGCGTCCGAACTTTTGAAGCCGAATCTTGGCGAATGTTAAGCTAGACAATCGACATTCAGCTCAACATTCAGTGTCTAGCTAGACAATCGACATTCGGCTCAACATTCAATGTCTAGCTAGACAATCAACATTCAGCTCAACATTCGAGTTAGCAATGAGTCCGAACTTCTGAAGCCGAATCTTGGCGAATGTTGAGCTAGACAATCGACATTCGGCTCAACATTCAATGTCTAGCTCGACACTCGGTTCAACATTGAATGTCTAGCTCGACAATCGACATTCAGCTCAACATTCGAGTTAGCAATGAGTCCGAACTTCTGAAGCCGAATCTTGACGAATGTTGAGCTAGACAATCGACATTCGGCTCAACATTCAATGTCTAGCTCGACATTCGGTTCAACATTGAATTTCTAGCTAGACAATCGACAATCAGCTCAACATTCGAGTTAGCAATGCGTCCGAACTTCTGAAGCCGAATCTTGGCGAATATGAGATAGACAATCGACATTCAGCTCAACATTCAGTGTCTAGCTAGACAATCGACATTCGGCTCAACATTCAATGTCTAGCTCGACAATCGACATTCAGCTCAACATTCGAGTTAGCAATGAGTCCGAACTTCTGAAGCCGAATCTTGGCGAATGTTGAGCTAGACAATCGACATTCAGCTCAACATTCAATGTCTAGCTCCACATTCGGCTCCATATTGAATGTCTAGCTAGACAATCAACATTCAGCTCAACATTCGAGTTAGCAATCAGTCCGAACTTCTGAGGCCGAATCTTGGCGAATGTTGAGCTAGACAATCGACATTCAGCTCAACATTCAATGTGTAGCTAGACAATCGACATTCAGCTCAACATTCGAGTTAGCAATGTGTCCGAACTTCTGAAGCCGAATCTTGGCGAATGTTGAGCTAGACTATCGACATTCGGCTCAACATTCAATGTCTAGCTCGACAATCGACATTCGGCTCAACATTGAATGTCTAGCTAGACAATCAACATTCAGCTCAACATTCGAGTTGGCAATGCGTCCGAACTTCTGAAGCCGAATCTTGGCGAATGTTGAGCTAGACAATCGACATTCAGCTCAACATTCAATGTCTAGCTAGACAATCGACATTCGGCTCAACATTCAATGTCTAGCTCGACAATCGACATTCAGCTCAACATTCGAGTAAGCAATGAGTCCGAACTTCTGAAGCCGAATCTTGGCGAATGTTGAGCTAGACAATCGACATTCGGCTCAACATTCAATGTCTAGCTCGACATTCGCTTCAACATTGAATTTCTAGCTAGACAATCGACATTCAGCTCAACATTCGAGTTAGCAATGCGTCCGAACTTCTGAAGCCTAATCTTGGCGAATGTTGAGCTAGACAATCGACATTCGGCTCAACATTCAATGTCTAGCTCGACATTCGGTTCAACATTGAATGTCTAGCTCGACAATCGACATTCAGCTCAACATTCGAGTTAGCAATGAGTCCGAATTTCTGAAGCCGAATCTTGGCGAATGTTGAGCTAGACAATCGACATTCGGCTCAACATTCAATGTCTAGCTCGACATTCGGTTCAACATTGAATTTCTAGCTAGACAATCGACAATCAGCTCAACATTCGAGTTAGCAATGCGTCTGAACTTCTGAAGCCGAATCTTGGCGAATGTTAAGATAGACAATCGACATTCAGCTCAACATTCAGTGTCTAGCTAGACAATCGACATTCGGCTCAACATTCAATGTCTAGCTCGACAATCGACATTCAGCTCAACATTCGAGTTAGCAATGAGTCCGAACTTCTGAAGCCGAATCTTGGCGAATGTTGAGCTAGACAATCGACATTCAGCTCAACATTCAATGTCTAGCTCCACATTCGGCTCCATATTGAATGTCTAGCTGGACAATCAACATTCAGCTCAACATTCGAGTTGGCAATGCGTCCGAACTTCTGAAGCCGAATCTTGGCGAATGTTGAGCTAGACAATCGACATTCGGCTCAACATTCAATGTCTAGCTCGACAATCAACATTCAGCTCAACATTCGAGTTAGCAATGAGTCCTAACTCCTGAAGCCGAATCTTGGCGAATGTTGAGCTAGACAATCGACATTCAGCTCAACATTCAAGTCTAGCTCAACATTCGGCTCCATAATGAATGTCTAGGTAGACAATCAACATTCAGCTCAACATTCGAGTTAGCAATCAGTCCGAACTTCTGAGGCCGAATCTTGGCGAATGTTGAGCTAGACAATCAACATTCAGCTCAACATTCAATGTCTAGCTCGGCAATGGACATTCAGCTCAACATTCGAGTTACGAATGTTTCCAAACTTCTGAACCTGATTTCGACTAATGTTGGGCTAGACAATGGACATTCAGCTCAACATTCGAGTTAGTAAAGTTTCCGAACTTCTGAAGTTTAATCTTGGCGAATGTTGAGCTCGACAATCGGCATACAGCTCAACATTCGTTTGCGCAATGTTTCTGAATTTTTAAAGCTGAAATTTGGCGAATGTTGAGCTCGTCAATCGACTTTCGGCGCAACATTCGATGTCTGGGTACTGCATATGTTTTAAAGCAAAATATTTGCGAATGTTGAGCTAGACAATCGACAATCAGCTCAACATTCGAGTTAGCAATGTTTCCGAACTTCTGAAGCAGAATCTTGGCGAATGTCGAGCTAAACAATCGACATTCGACTCAATACTCGTGAGTTTGGTACTGATGAAGTTCTTAAAAAATTTAATTAAATTTAATTCTTAAACATCACTTCATGCCCTTGTCTCAGAAAAGAAAAAAGATTTTGGGATGGGGTGTATATTGATCTGTCCTCATTGCAGGATACAGAAGCTATTTGTATTAATTTGCGTACGAGGGCTCTGTCTATAGTTCAATTGTCTTAGTATGAAAAGTAAAGTAATTGCGATATTTTCCAAAAGGGCCACTTTTCGGGACGCCCTGTACATAGTATTGCTGCTATACGAGTAAAACACACGAAAAATAAATTGTTATTTTCTTTCCATTCAAATGACTACACTTTTTGTGTACTTGGCACAAACCCAAGCTTTTGTTTGTTAAAGCTAATACTTGTACAATACTTATTATGGTCTACGTGCCAGCGCGTAGATTATCTAAGGTTTGGTTGCTTGTTTGATTTTATACGTCCCAGACAACAATTTTTCAGTTATGTTGGGACGGGTCTTCCTGGGTTGAACCAGTACTAAGCAAGGATTATTGGGTCTTGCTCAAGGATACAACGCAGTGACACCCGTGAGGCTTGACCCCATGGCCCTTCGGGCTCGAGTCAAGCGCTCTACCACTGAGCCACTGCGCTCCCTGAGGTATGGTTAAATCCACCATTGTATAATATCATGTGACTTAGTGCAATCATGTGATCTAATGATCCCACATGGCATCAAATAAACTGACAGTAATATACTTTCGATTTCGACTTGTATTGTAAAGTTCCGTCGTCAAAACGCCCAGGAATTGGTCAATACAAACAAGTATGTGGTGGTGATTTAGATCACTGAGACATATAGCACAACAATAGAGAGGTTTAACATATATAGTAAAATATGAGACATTCGGTTGGTATTGTTATACATAGAAGTGGCTTATTTGTCGGTCTACAGAGGTCATTTGTGGGTATGTCTATAGGAAGCACCTCGAGATGCGCTGAGACTCTTCTGATAAACACTTAATTAATATATTCTTCACGTTAGAGAACCACTGTACTAACAGCGTAGTCATCGCGGGTTAGTAGCTGTCGACGAGGGCAATAAGCATTTTAGTATACCTGGCTGTTAAGAAGGTAAATTGTTTGTCAATAGTTTACTTCTGAAAGTATTTTTCACTAATCATTGTCACTTATATACTCAGCTGCGAATCTGCTTATCAAGACTTATGTGAATTAAGCGATAGCTAATACAGCTCCTGAGTTATGCCAAAGAGTGACCTTTTTTCCTGAAAAGGCATTTTGTTTATGTTCTGGAATGTGTCTACTTAAGACAAAAATGCAAAATATCAGTACTCTAACGTGCAAAAGTACGAAATCTGGGGACAGAGTGTTTTGAAAGTATATTCAAGCTTTTTATACTGTACGCAAAGTTCTGTATATATTGGGTGATCTGGCCCAGTGATTGGGTCCCTACTGTATGCAGTTATTGAGTTTAGATAAAAGAGAACTGTACACATATGCCGTGTGTTGTATCTACTACATCTAAGCTAGCACCTGTGATTTTGATACTTGTTGCATTTTAGCGCAATGAATGCTTGGGCAAACTTGCTCAGACGCATGGGCCTTTGTTACTCACGTACAGAAAGTATGGATGAAGATGAAGCCTGAGAAAATTAAAGTTAGCTCTCTAGTCCCATTTGTCAGATATAAACAATGTATGCTTCATATTTCAAAATGAGCAAGCATTCCGCCATTTTAAGCTTACTCCAGTGCGGAAATACCCTCCATCATATCGTTGTAGTAGTCTCTAGTGCTTTTTCATTTACCAGTGTATCAATCGGCCTGCACATAAAGCGCCAGCAATAAATTCATCTGAAAATGATGTTTACTTGAGTCGCATGCTGCATTTTTTTGGTAACATTATTTGGCTTTGTCAGTATAGAGGCAAACAGTGTGGACTTAAATAGGACTGCTCCTATATAGGAGCAGTCTGATCTGAGCCTTCACTGAATGCAAAAAAAGGCTTCAAAAATATTTCAGCAGACGACAAAAGCAGACAAATGGTGGTGCGATTGGCGTTTAAAGTGTAAAGAGATTGCCCAAGTGCAGACCATGATTAAAAACCGCATTAATCTTACCACATTTCATGTCGGTCTTCACAGTTTTCGAAGTAGTCCTTTATGAGTACAAAGGGTTAACAGAAGTAGTACTAACTGTGAATGGGTGCAAACGTGACCTATCAATGTTTTTCATATACCTCCATTATAGCTTGTTATGTAAGCTGTGGTTCTCACAACTCTTAAATTACAATGAGGCTGTCACAGATTTACACATTGGACCTAGTTTAATCTATAAACAAGAATGAGATACGCCGGTGATCGCCATGTTTACCACTTTTTGGCCCCTGGAGATGGGCACCCTACATGGGAGGAACATTTCATTAAAAAAACAAAATGCAAGGTCTTTTTTTCTAAGCCACACCTGTAAACTAAATCAACAAACGCACTGGGGTGTTGTTTCAAAAAGTGCAGCAAATATATAATAAATATGATTTCTTTTCCGAAAACATATTATTGACCAATCATGAAACACTTTACTACTTAGATATAGTGCTGAGCTTCTACCGACCTTTTGAACCAAGCACTGCACTTTTTACAATAACAGGTCTGTGGCCTAAAAAACAAACCCCTTTTTAGAAAAATGACCAAAGAAATCTTATAATTCAAACTAATAAACATTTTATAGTACGTGTATATTTTTTGTTTGCAGTATTTATTCTAGAGAATTATTTAACAACGCTACACCCTACACATATTACTGGCAAATTCAAAGTACAGCAAAATAAAGGAAATGGAAAAGAAAAGTATTCATTTTCTTATATTTCTATCATTTTATATCAGAAATGCTTTAATCTTCACTCATATAGGCTAATTACACCACTTTACAATATACTATACCTAGAAAATGAATGTGCTTTACCATGATGAGTCTAATGTGGAGGTACCCCACCAACCCCCATTGACAAGGCCAGAATTACTTGCTCCTAGCTATGGGACATAGAATCCTTCACATTTTATCAAATTCTAATCATATAAAAAGCTATTTTGTGCAAAATTGAGCAATTTCTGCTAATTTAAGTGACAAAATCTTATAAAATGCGACAGCGGAGTAGTTGAAGAGTATAACTATTTTCCATACAGAGTGGCTATGGTCACCGACTAGACATTTTGACCACTTACATTTTTTTCCAAAGGCCTAGCTGGAGAATAAAACTACCAGGATGCTGCAAAGTCAAGGTTAAGGAAAGGGAAATATCAAGGTCATGGAGGTCAAAGGACAAAGCTCAAGGTCACTTTGCAATTTTAATGGTCAGAAAGGTACAATTTCTACAATTTATGGCATATTTGCTCTCATTTGAGGTCAATTGGCCAGAGAAAAACATCAAATTATTGACAAAATTTGAAAATACTAGCACAACTTACTTTTTTAATAAATGGCAGGCTATAAATTTGGTAAAAGCATGCCTGTGAATTGGTATGTTGCTGCTGTTTCATTATGCCATTTTTTTCAAAGTGTCATGACTATTGCAGGATATAATTAGTTGGCCATCCAATGCCTGAAAAAAAAATTCTGTTGGCATTTTTGAGTACATTTTGGCATCCATGCTCAAAGTGTATCTTGATGTGTTTTAAGCAGAATAGGGGTGGATGCCAAGTCTGGAAATGCCCCAAAGTCCCAGAATTAGGTCAAAGGTCAACTGAGTGCAATTTCTTGTATATACGTCAGTTTTTAGCGTTTTTATCAATTAGCTATCCAAAATTATGATTAAAAGTAATGCAAAATCTCTTTTGGATAATACAGCCATGCTATATAAACAAACAGCATCATCAAGGTATGATGTGTGTTCGGATCAAAGGTCATTTAAGTGCAAAATCAGAGAAAATTGTAGCAATATTTTATGTATATAGGGGCGAAACTCAAACTTTAAGTTCCCTTCTACCCTAATGGAAGAATTTTTATTGCTATCCTGCTAGGTGTGTGTCTATCATGTTTGGAAAGCAATGATTTACTAAGTTTCCCGCGGTCAAATATTCATAATAGGCATGTTAAGTACGTTACTGTATAGAATCAATTTAAATGTAATACAACTAAGAATCACCGTTTTATTTTAAAGAAATAATTTCTCTTGCTTAATGCTTTGTATGAATACGTCATTTTATGCATTTATCTATCCTTTTAAACATAAGATGTGTTTAAGTTGTTACTTACGTTACATTTTACCATCTGAAATTGAGTCATTTCTCAAAGGTATATGTTTCTAGCTACAGCTTTCATGAAGGACTTGGCCATGATCTCATGCTTATAGGACTAAAATATATTTCTTTTCTCATTTCACACATCTGTTGTGTTTGTTCCCATCTATGAGTAATTGTAAAACACTATTTACAAGGTCACTACCTGCTAATTGCATATACTAAGCATAGCCTGATGAAAACACAAGACCAAGCCTCCTTTCATAAAACATCGGACGTGTTGAAACTATGATAGAATATGGTAAATACCATATACGGGAAGGAATATATCCTCACATTGGTCTTTACACCAGCCTGTTAGCAGATGGTAACATACGTAACATAAAGCTAATATACAGGTAAATTTCTGATAATTACGATCCAGTTAACTTTGTTAACTTTTTGTGGGGTATATCATGGAAATAGCCCTGTCATTAAGGGTAATCCTCCATATAACTTTTAACATTTAATTGTAGGGGTGTCCTTTCATTTTCACATATTAATGAAAGGATGTTGATTCAAAAGCAGCATTTCTTTGAAATCAGACTGCTGTGTTAACGTATTCATCCATATATAGAAGCAGTATAGATATGATATTAAAGGTTACCTTTAATTTTAAGATACCATAGAATATATATCTTTGTCTTTCACAGCGCAACTTTTATGCATTGTAATTGATTCAGTGTCAATCAATTCTATTTTAAGTATCAGTATTAAACATATTTTACTTATTATTTTTGCAATGATGCTAGAGATCAAATGCTATGAGGTTATTGGCATGTGTTTCCTTATGTTATTCTTTTTAACTGTAAAATGCCAATGCAAGTTTTATTCCAAATTAAATTTCCCCAAAACAGATGTCTGGTGACTTCTTGGGAACACAGGCATTCACCATATTGGAGCACCTGATGAATTGATTGTGTTCATAGTTTTCTAACAGTTTGGGGTCGTTTCTTAGTATTTAGAGTAAATGTGTCCTGAAATGGTTATCTAATATGTACATTTACTAGCATCAATTGGTTTCACATCTCTGATTTGCTTGATGTATATAAGATCCTTACGTAGTTAACTCGCCTGTTCTAGTGTAGAATCTATCTGTCAACATGACAATTTGCTAAGACAGGGATTGATTGCATATAAGGTATGTGACTGACATTAATGTATACATCTACTGCTCGTAGATACAAGTGCAATATATCAGATTGGATAGCACTTGTAACTGGTAACATACTCCAAATGTGTAGTTTTAATATGGCATTACTCTTGAAATAAAACTGAACTACTTTCCTTTCACTATATACAAGACAGTCCTCAAACAGTGTTAGTCTTCACAAATACCTACAAGGATATAGGTACAAGAGTGAGCATGCTCATGCTTAAAATGCTTTCTGCAAGCTGTTGTCAGCAATGTTGTTCACATTTTCGATGGTTTTGCATATATTTAAGACTATCACAATAAGCCTAATTTAGTAAACCTTTTAAAACCAACTAACAGACCATTACTCACTCCTCATAGGACATATATAAAACATGTACTAGGGTATAAATAGCTCAACAAATTCAAATAGTGCATAAACAAAACTAAAAACAAACTACCTTGTGAATAAGAAAAGCAATAAAATCAGCTGCGTGTGACACTACTTTTTCAACATTCAGTTTAATCTTTGAGTTTCAGAGATGCAAACCATACTAGTGAAGTTTGGGAGTCAAGTTTTTGTTTTATGCTTCAGAAAAAACAGTCAACTGATCTTTAAAATAAAGTATCACTAACGTTCGAATGATTTATTGTTTCTTTACCATGAAATATGTTCAGATGTTTTACAAGACTGCTACATGGCTCAGGAAACCCCGTACCTCAACCAACCTTAGTCTAAGATAATTAACAAGCAGAATAGTTTCTATCAGAATTGCTGCAGAATATAATAAGATAATCATCATTACAATCTGATATGAAATCTAGTTCAACAAAACATAGAAGATTTTAATGGGGACAGATGATAAATTAATTTTATAATGTAATTGTCTACAGTGAAAAGTGAAAATTAAAAGAATTCAGCATACAAGGAAAATCTTTAATACTAGATCTATGTAACACCCTATATTTGGCCATAAACCATGCTGGTTCTGTACTACGAAAGCTTTGGTTGATGTTATATTTGAAATCTTCAAAAATCTATACCTGCTCCAGAAGACACTCAGCACTACCCCAGCCTTAATTCCTGCCTTGCCACTAGATGTATGAAATATTGCTATGCTACTTTAAGTAAATTATTGATATTAAGTCAATATTTAAATCATGATGTAGATTGAATGTTTATCGTTATGTCACATTGGTAGAAATCCAAAAACTGCAATATGGATGTAAAAGAGCCGAAAAAATTGCAAAAAGTAATTGAGTAAGACCAGGAAATGCCACATTCACATATTGTAGACCAACCCATGGCACTCTTTTAAATTAAGTCTTATATAGAATAAAATATGTGTAGTATATGTAAGCGAAAAGGGGAGAGCAGAACCAAATTTTATATAAGCCTAACAACAATTTACTACCTTTATCCATTTATGTAAGGCACCTTTTGTTACCTATGTTACCTCATTAATATATGTGCAGCAATTTTAGATCCACTATTGTTAATATAGTTATATTTTGATTTCATTATGAAAGGTATTTTGCCAATTCCAATGCAATGTAAATAAAAAAAGAATCTGTTAGCAGCTATGCATTACATGCTGGAGAAGGTACAAATCACATACTACTACTAAATATTTACTTGATTTCACTTCATTGCAAGTTAAAGTTATAAACAACTTCAAATATATGAAAATGAACATTTTCAATTAGAATATAGATCAACATCATGTATATTTCAGGTCAGGTATCATGGTTTAGTCTAATACATGTAATTTGTAAAGTCATTATCTGCAATTAAGTATAAAAAGTTAACCTAAGTATCACTGACGAGCAGAAATACATATCACAGATGTATGCAATTGATTTTTATGTCTAGTTTAAACATTTAATGCTTAAACTGTTTCACTAATACTATTAAATTAATCAACATTAGCCTTGTATTGTGTGTACTGTTATTTTTAATGTCAGTAGGGTAACGTAGATTACAGATGATTTATAGAAAAATGACCACAGAAAAGTTATTAAATTATGGGTTTCTAAGGCCCCAAGACATGTCCCAAACTGAAAATAGTTTTACATTCTGAGAGGTGAAGCAAACTCTCAAAGTAGCCCACATATCTCAGTTTAGCCCAAATGAGGGAGAATTTCCGTCATAATTGCACAAAACTTACGACGTTTGTCTTTGTAAAATCCATAAAAGGATGCTTCCAAAGCGGTTCCTTTATTAATAAACATGTTAATTTAAGCCTTCTGAAAGACTTCTACCCTTTTTAGAGTTTAAAAAACATCTCGTTGTTGGACCAGAGAAAAAAAGAATTACAGTTTGTAAAAATGCTCCGATTATTGCACTTGATGACCTTTGACGCCATTTTAAAGCCGACATATGAACATTTAGTTATGAAAAAACATTTTCTCAATGTTTTTCAGACTTATAACTATAGCATACAAAATTTGGCTTGAAATGAAACATGTTTACATATAAAAAGATAAAGTTGTTTTACTGTAGTACATATTTTCTCATTTTTGCACTCAATGACCTTTGACCTAATTTCTGGCCTTCATATGCTAATTCAGACTTGGCATCCACCCCTAAGGCTTTGTATACATGCTAAATATTATGTTAAAAGTGGTCTAACAAATGTACTCAAAAATGCCAACAAAACCTAAAATATGCATCTTTTTTCAATTCGGATTGCCAACTAAATAGTAAAGATTAAAATCGACTAATACGCATACATATATACATTTGAAATAACTCAAGGTCAGGGTCATCTTTAATGTCAAGGGTCAATTTAGACAGAAAATCAATACAATCTGACCCAACTGAACAATGTGGACAGTGCAACATCAGACAGGTTTCCAAGTTGTTCTACACTTTTGCTCAATTGAAAGGTCAATCTTTAAAAGGTCAAGGTCATATTGGGTCATATGACAGCCTCCTCTGCTATCTCTAAGTTTAACCAAGACAGATGAGCATGACAATAAATGAGCATGCATATGTGGGTTTACCACATGTAATATTTTTCAACACAGTTGCATATACAGGTTTGCCAATCACATGATACGCAATCGGTAATCGCACATTTTATGGAGGTTTTCTTATCGATGCAAGGTATGTCAAAGTAAGGAATACTTTTTTTCGTAGGTGCTTTTTATCGATTTCAGAAAAGTACCTTGGTTTTGTAGGGGATCATTCTGTCGTTGACTGTTTTGAGCTAAAACATGCAATTTTTGTGAAAAGCTGTGCAAAGTCTGCCACAGTGATTGGGCAAGAATCAAATTTATGTCAGTACATGTTTATGTTGAAAGCTAATTGCCTAATTAATCAATCTAAGTAAAAAAGAAGGCAAAGATCAGGAATCGATACGATCAAGCACTACACCTGACCCAGGATACCATTGGGAAAGTGACAACTTCACATTTAGACATCACAAACGAGAGCCAATAGGTCAACCCTTTCCCAGCAGGTGATCTAAGGCTTATTTATGCATTTCAAATACTACCTTTAGTGAATAGAAATCAGTTTTCCACAGATTGAGTATAGGATTGCTATTCCTTTGAGAGGAAAATGGCAACTGAAGACGATGATACGAATAACATGGTTTGGTAGGAGTCACACTTGAATCTGTGATAGCAAAATAGATAGGAATCACACTCCTTTGTGTAATTCAAAACTTGCTACTTCATCTGGAGCTGATCGAAGTCAGTTTATGACATTGCCTTTGTCCTTTACTGATCTCTCTATCATTAACTTGATATATTTGACACCTCTCCTAGAAGCATGAGTTGGATTGAGATGAAATCATGCGGGACACCAGGCCAATATGCAGATACAAATTTTTTAAAATACACTTATTTGTATATAAAAATCACATTGGCCAATTGAAATTCTTCAAAAGACATCTCACAAACCATATGTTGGATTTAACTAAACTTGGCTTGGTGGGAGACATCAGGGAAAATTAAGATATAGACACCATGGAAACATGTAAAGTCAGAATTGCCCAGCTAGTTTCATTCTGATATACGAGATGGCCTCAATGGTGACCTTATTAATTCTTCAAATGATATTTCCTCGCAAGCGTCGTGTTCAAGAATGAAACTTGGCAGATAGCCCCAATGTAATAAGAACAAAATGATTCAAATATTTTATACCAACCAACGATAATTTAAAGGCCAATTTTGGATCCCTTTCCCCATTTCTGATGCAACAATTTTGCATTTTGCCCCTTTATCATGCTAAAGGTACCTGCCAATTTAACATTTTTCAAAGAATTCAATGAGTTTTACAGAATAGTTATTTTATGTTGTACTATAGAAATAAATATTAATTATGGAAGTGATCTGCACATGACAGTAACCATGGCAACCATTTGAGGACATCCTGCAAGGTTAGATTTAATAACATGTTTATGTTGCTAAGCAGCAAGTGACATCACTTTTCTTCAAACTTTTGGATATACATACTGTTGCATGCACAACAAGTTATGCAATCTATTTTTTTTTATTTGTGATGTTTAAATGGTACAAACCCTTACATTGTAAAGAAATTTCCGCTATTTATTGGGTTATCATTTTTAGTAATAAACCAGCCTTGATTGGAGAGTATGCTTTTTCACAGATGGAGTTTATTGGCTAGATGACTCAAACTAAATTTGGTGGAAGCGTTGGGATAATGTCAGCTGCCAGGCCAAAGTTCCAAATCATGGAACGAGACTTCTCAGAGGGAAAGTTATGTGACAATGTAGTCTCAGGTGTATAATACATTTGTGTAACGCATAAGATGTACTATATGCACTATGCAACATCAAACCTTACTATATGTGATAAAAGTAAAGCTAGTATATATATTAATAAATCACACTTGGTGGGTGAACATGTTTACCCACTGACGGTGGATGGCTCATGTTACAATATTATTCATGCACAACAGTCGTTTGCATACAATCCACGTGATTTTCGTATAACAATAAACAAGTGTGATTCCTGTCCATTTTGACTAAGTGGGAGGCCTGTCCATTTTTGATTGAAAACTTAAGTGTGATTCTTATCATATGGTGTGATTTCTATCATTGTCTTTCTTTGCTAGTTTACTGCAAATTTCAAGTTTACTGCATAGAATAAAATTGTCTGTCATCATTTATTTACCAATTTTGATTTTACCAATATAATACTGTTGCTGCAGGATATTGTATGCAGCTAAAACGCTCAAACAACGCATTACTTGACAAACCAGACTACTCACATAGCAAAACCTTACGACGATTTCCAAGATAACTATACCAATCTAGTCTAAAAGTACAACGTCATAAGGAAGAACTTCTAATCCGGGTACTCTGCACTAGCTAGATGTTATTTCTGCAATCCATCAAAAACAATAAAATAATTGTTAAACATACGTTCAATCGAGCGCAAAAGGTACGCAAATCATGTGAGATTATCACATGTGTATCATGTGCTTGTCCGCCTTGATATAACTCAATCAAGTGACCACTATTACAGCTTATGAACATTTGTGAAATTTTGATAATTACAAGAACAAATACTCAAAAAAATGCTTCAGCATAACAGTGAAACATACTCATGCTTTGATATGGGAACCAGTGAGTTATTGATAAATGACGTGATGCTCAAAGTTGAGCCTCAAAGTGCAGAAGTGCACCTCACATGCCTCACAGCCCAACATCAACGGGGACAATCCGTGATACACATGTGGTAATGTCACACGTTTTGTTTACCTTTTGCGCTCGATTGAAGGTGTGTTTGACAATTATTTTCTTAGGAGTACAGAACTAACACCTAGTGCAGAGTACCCACACTAGATTGTTCTTCCTCATGACGCTGTACCTTTAGACCAGGGTGGTATAGTTCTCTTGAAATTCGTCGCAAGGTTGTGCTAATTGAGTTGGTAGGAATCACACGTAAGTTTTCAATTAAAAATGGATAGGCCTCAAGCTTGTAAATTGTTAAATGAAAATCACATGGATTTTATACTTCACAGCTGCTGTTCATGAATATTATTGTAGAGTGAGCCATCCAGCTAACAATATCCGTCAGTGGCAAAGCATGTTCACTCACAAAGTGTTATTTATTATTTATATATATACTAGGCCAAAAAAGAAACGCCGCATATAAAACATATATTGTATATGGGGGTCTTTCATCCAATATCTCGCAAACGATTTGTCACAGTTTGATCGCTGATTCTTGGATAATGAGTTCCTGGGGGTTATGCTAGCTATCATTGTCACCGGACGAAATTGATTCAAAAGTTAAAACTTCCGTTTTAATCGATTTTGACGTCGCGTCATAAGGCGATGACGTCATGAATGTGTACGGTCTGACATTGTTCCAATTTATCAGAAACGTTTCCTAAGACGTTCAATCATCCTTGCCTGGCATCGAAATTGTTGGGCTATCACCGATGGCGTCACGTTAGCTTATAACCTTCTTATCGCCTTTTTGCGTTCAACATGTGTCCGTTTTGGCATCGTAAATTAGCAATGTGTACATTTCATTTTAAAGTTTTAAAATGTTTTCAGCAAATTGGATATTAGACTAGTGATTTCAGTAGTTATTACATGTGTAAATCTAAATAAAATGAATTTGCACGTGAAAAATTTGAAAATAAAAAGACAGCCAGTACACTGGTTTGGGTTGACTGAGCTCAATGAAACACTGGGAATAACGTGTGGCAGGAATAGTCGCGAAACATAGATATCAGATGAATTTTTGTAACTCATTTAACGGTCAATATTTTAATCTTTATGTGCGGCGTTTCTTTTTTGGCCTAGTATATACTCAAAAATGCTTCAGCATAACAATGAAAGATACTTATGCTTTGATATGGGAACTAGTGAGTTTTTGATAAATAAAATGATGCTCAACGTATATCCTCACAGTGCAAAAGTGCAACTCGCATGCTTCACAGCCCAATATCAACGGGGACAATCACGTGATACACATGTGGTAATTTCACACGTTTTGTTTACATTTTGCGCTTGATTGAAGGCGTATTTAGCAATTATTTTCTTGGTTTATGGTGGAGTACAGAAATGACACCTAGTGCAGGGTACCCGGATTAGATTGTCCTTCCTCATGAAGCTGTTCTTTGAGACCAGGGTGAGAAAGTTGTCTTGAATTTAGTCGCATTGTTGCGCTATTTGAGTTGGTAGGAATCACACCTAAGTTTTCAATAAAAATGGATAGGCCTCACACTTGTAAATTGCTAAATGAAAATCACATGGATTTTATACTACACAGCTGATTTTCATGAATATTATTGTAGAGTGAGCCACCCAGCTTATAATATCCGTCAGTGGAAAAGCAGGTTCACCCACAAAGTATAATTTATTATACTCCAAAAAATGCTTCAGCATAACAATGAATGATATTCATGCTTTGATATGGGAACCAGTGAATTTTTGATAATCAAAATGATGCTCAAAGTATAGCCTCACAGTCCAGAAGTGAAACTCACATGCTTCACAGCCCAATATCAAGGGGGACAATCATGTGATACACATGTGGTAATCTCTCACGTTTTGTTAACATTTTGCGCTTGATTGAAGGTGTGTTTGGCAATTATTTTCTTGGTTTATGGTGAAGTACAGAAATGACACCTAGTGCAGGGTACCCGCACTAGATTGTTCTTCCTCATGGCGCTGTACCTTAAGACCAGGGTAGTATAGTTCTCTTGAAATTCGTCGCAAGGTTGTGCTATTTGAGTTGGTAGGAATCACACGTAAGTTATCAATCAAAATGGATAGGCCTCACACTTGTAAATTGTTAAATGACAATCACATGGATTTTATACTACACCGCTGTTGTTCATGAATATTATTGTAGAGTGAGTCATCCAGCTAACAATATTCGTCAGTGGAAAAGCAGGTTCACCCACAAAATGTGATTTATGAACTATACATATACTCCAAAAAATGCTTCAGCATAACAATGAATCATACTCATGCTTTGATATGGGAACCAGTGAGTTTTAGATAAATGAAAAGATGCTTAAATTTGAGCCTCACCGTGCAGAAGTGCAACCCACATGCTTCACAGCCCAATATCAACGGGGACAATCACGTGATATACATGTGGTAATTTCACATGTTTTGATTACATTTTGCGCTTGATTGAAGGCGTATTTAGCAATTATTATCTTGGTTAATGGTGGAGAACAGAAATGACACCTAGTGAACAGTACCGGGACTAGATTGTTCTTCCTCATGACGCTGTTCTTTTAGACTAGGGTGGTATAGTTCTCTTGAAATTCGTCGCAAGGTTGTGCAATTTGAGTTGGTAGGAATCACACGTAATTTTTCAATCAAAATGGATAGGCCTCACACTTGTAAATTGTTAAATGAAAATCACATGGAATTTATACTTCACAGCTGCTGTTCATGAATGTTATTGTAGAGTGAGCCATCCAGCTAACAATATCCAACATTGGAAAAGCAGGTTCACCCACAAAGCATGATTTATTAATCATACATGCTACCTTTACTCCTATCTCGTATTGTAAGGTTTGAAGTTGCATAGTCCATACAGTACATTTCATATTATACGTTAAAAATGTATAATACACGTGACACTATATGGTCACATAGCCTTCCCCTCAGATCAGTATTGGCCCGCCACTTGGCGATGTAAACACATGGGTAAGATAACTCTGGCCTGGCAATTGACATTATTCAAAGGCTTCCAACAAAGTCATCTAGACAACAAACTTCATAAACGAAAAGCATACTCACCCATTATGAAAGTTTTATTACTTTTATGGCTACCCTATACTTGTTTCACATACATGTAGTAAGGTTTGTAGTTCCCATAGTACATATAATAAAATACGCAACCCTATTATACACATGACACCACATCGCCACACTATAATGAGAGGGAAGCTAATATGTATTTTGTTTTAATTTAGAACTTACACTGAACACTGTCACCAGAGCTAAAATTTGAATAAAACCTTTGAACGACTCCTTATGAACCACTGGTCCAAAAGTAAAACCAAGGTACTAAAGCACCGCTATCCCTGCCCTCTCCCAGGTATGGGGCCAGGGTAACAAAGGTCTTATGCATTTGTTGTTGCCAACAGTGTGTACATTGATCAACAGCTACATATGTGACATGTGATCATGGTCTACATTGTTTACTTATATTCAACGCTTGTGATAAACATGTTATTAAGTGTAAACTCTTGATTGTTTTTTTCTTATCCATAAGTTTTAACATACGAGTCGGGAGTCTTATTACCACATTTCTTTTAGAACCCACAACAGATGTTTAGATTGATAAATTGGGGCCCGATATATGTATTAGGAATGTGAAATTCCAACATGTTATGGATCATATTTTGTATTGAGGGTTTCATAGTCTGAAAGAAGTCAATCTATGCTAATTTCGATGGCAAATCTAACATTCACAATGACAAGCAACATTGAATAATATAGACTAAGCAAGCGAGATTGTGTTTCTGTCCCACTTACAGCTAGGGTCTTATAGAGACTGGGCCATTACAAATTGGAGGAGATGCGATTGAACTTGGGGCACCTCGGTACAAGTGGTTTATCCATTGAGCTTGCTAGAATTCAAACGTTTACAAAGCTGTGGGTACAGTCAGATTTTTACAATCGAAGGAACAAAGATTAAACCAGACGTAATTTGTTAATCAGATTGTAACAGTTATGTTTGGAAATACATACTGCAAATGCTGTCAAAGTGCAATGGATATTTATGGTACATTTATTCCAATGCAATTAACTTATATAGTGCAACACCATAGACTCTCCTTATCGTTGATCCTTAAGAGATAAAAACTAGGCCATGCCATTATCATAATGCAGTGGAACTTGAATTGCTCATTATGGTGCAATTTACGTTACATTTTTTACTAAGCCCCTAATAAATCATTAATATTTTGTTAAATAGTTTCATTATATATATTTTTCAATAAATATTTTAGGTTGAAATAACATGTATCTAAGATACAATTTAATTACCATTTCAAAAGTGCTAACAGCTTGCTTCTATCGCAATTTATAAACTTTTTTATGTTACCGCCTCGAAGAAAAACGTTATTTAAGTTTGGAATCTTTTCGTTTTTGAATAACCCATGAAATCCTATCTGTATGCTTAAAATATGATATATATAGAGTGTTTTATTCATAGGGGAAAACATTGTTTCTGGTGTAAAAATCAAGTTTGTTGTTTGATTGGAAATATGTAACGTATGTTACAATTTTCAAGGCATTCTATATAGTGCTTAAAGAATTAAATATTATATCATAAGGTTTATATTCAGTTCAAAGCTGATTTTGAGTTAAATCCAAAAAAATGTTAAAAAAAGGTTAAATTGTCAAAGTATATTTGCTTTTGGGGAAAATATTTTTAACTTTTGAAAAATACAAAATATTTTTACCAATTTGGCAAAATTTATAGATTTAATCTTCACTAGCAAAAAAGAAATATAGCAAATTCCAAAAAGTACAAGTGTTAACATAACGTATATTATCATAAAGTACTATGTGTATCCAAAATGGTGTCAAAGACAATATAAAATTAAGTATAAAATTGTAAATTATAAAGTGAATTTAATTTTTTGTAATACTTATCCAAAAGACTGATATTTCTTAATGTATCTAGTATAATGTTTCGCCTGTAACAGTTATAAAAGCTAGATAAAAAAGTTGAAAGTATACTGCTAGTCATATACTTTCAATTTCAAGATCAAACTGATATGTAAGAATAACCAGCAGTTGATATGTCTAATATAAAATTCTAATTATTTTAGGGTGGTGTATCAAACTCTGCTATTTAATTATTTTGTGGCTTAAGTAATGTGGTTTTAGATAATCAAAGTGTATAAAATTCCCATCAGATATATTTTGGAAGCCCGTGGTTTAGTGACATCACAGAAATAAATAGTGGTATAAACTTAGGGTAAGGAACTTATATAACTGCAGTACTATATACTTACACTGTTTGAACTCATAACACCTATTTGCAGCACTTAGTTAAGTGACTTAAGGCAATTAACATGATGATAAATAAAATTTAGATATAGCTTTGTACATGCATAAAAAAGATGTGTAACTGTAATAGGATATTAAATGCAGTAAACATGGCTGTTATGCAGTAAAGCTCCTAACTACCAGAGGGCTATCATGTGACAATTTACGTGTGATATAGTGTAGTTTTAGAAAATCCTAATTAACTAGATTCCCTGTGAACAGTGGAAGTCTATTAGCAACTCAGGGTCTAGAAGTCATTTTAAGAATTCCAATATGGCTTCCATTGTGGCCATATATTCTTTTTGCAAAACTTCACATTCATATTGCCCAGATGCCTTCCACAAAAGTACTGTTCAAAACAGCATAGCTTTTTTAGATGAAATTTGAAGAATTTCAAAATAGATGACATATTATATACCAGAACAGAGCCATAATTTCAAACCTAAGACACCATGTTCTCCATAGCCTGGCTCAATTAAAATGTATTGTTTGGGATGAAATGCTTTATAAATAATTTCAATATGGCTGCCATGTTGCCAGGGTGTCTAAATTTTAATTTATCCCTTATGTCTCCTACCATACCAAGCTTCATTTAAGACCTTAGTATGGCTTGTGACAAATCTTTTGAAGAGTGTCAATTTGGCAACCATGATGGCAATTTTGCAAATAAAAGTGTGAGTGTTTCAGTAAATCTTATCTTTTGTTGGCCTGATGCCTCGCATGATTTCATTTCAATTTCATTGATGCATCTAGGGTAGATGTAGAGTATAATACAATTATTGACTTCAGTGAGGTAGACATAAGAAATTATCTACCTGAAAAAGTGATAATTCACCCAGGCCACTAGGCAGAGGTGAATATCACTTTTAAGGGTAGATAAATCCTTATGTCTACCGAAATTGAAATCAATAACTGTTTTGTTATATGACTTTTCATTTAAGAATGAAAATTTTGCTACTTTCACTTTTGTTGTTAAAGACATGTTCAACCTTCAATCTAAGACATCTAAGCCTAAGGACTTTCTCACAAGTGTTAGCAACTGTTATAAAAATGTTTTAATGCAGTATTTTGCATTTCAAATGTATATTAATTCTTGTAATGGGGAAGATAAAATGTTATCATGAAACTGTTTTTACAGTTTGTTTATTCAAACAAAGATAAATAAGCAGACAAAACATACCAAAACTGTTGTAAAAATTCATGAAAGTCTTTAATTTACCTGTTGGGAGGTGAAACAGCAAATCATGTCAATTTCATGTAGCACATGCTAGTTTCACACTCATCATGTTATTTTTAGCTCTCTAGAGGGTAATATAGCAGAAGTGTCAAAAATATTAATTTCTGAAAACTATTTCCAGCTGGTTTCATGCAATATTAACTTGTGGACTGGTTTAGACAAGTTTCCAGGTAGACATAGAGATTTATGAAGACAAATTGGGCCAATCAGGAGACAGGATTCTCTCCAGTCATATAACAAATTAAGTTAATGATTGAGACGGACCATTAGCAGATCAATAACAGACAACATGGCGTATCAGAGACTGACTTTGATCAATGCTAGCTGAGCTAGCAAAAAAAAAGAGTGTGATTCCTATCTATTTTGCTATCGTAGATTCAAGTGTGACTGTACCTAACTTTGTGATTCCTATCATCGTCTTCAATTGCCATTTTTATACAAGGGATAGCAATCTTTTGCTCAATTTGTGGAAAACTGATTACTATTCACTTGTAGCAATGACCGAAATATATTAATAAGCCTTAAATTGAATAAATTAGCTGATTAGCTTTCGTCATGACCCTGTACTGACAAAAGTGTGATTCCTGCCATTTCACTCCGGCAGACTTTGCACGGCTTATCACAAGAACTGCATGTTTTAGCTGAAAATGGTAAACGATAGAATGATCCCCTGTATATCCGGTCACTCCACACTTAGTGTCTTTTCTGAAAACGATCTGAAAACCACGAAAAGAAGCTTGACTTACCTTGAATCGATCAGAAAACCGTCATAAAAATGTGAGATTACCAATTGCGTATCACGTGATTGGCCGCCCTGAATATGTAGTGCAAAGTGAGTTACCCATCGACCCTACCCACTAATCGGGCTCTTTTTCTGCAGTCTAGATGATTTTTGTTTTAAAAAGATGGATTTTTTTTGACAGTTGAAATTATTATAGAACTTATTGATTAAATAAAAGAATCAAAAGCATAAAACAGGTCACATACATAGAAGCCAGGATATCCAACAAAACATGCCTGATATTCCTCTTTAGGACCCAGATTTGTAAATGTTTTCCATAGACCTCTATTATAGCTTGTATGTAAGCTGTGGTCCTAACAACTCTTAACTCACAATGAGGCAGCCTTAGACTTACTGATTGGACCTAGTTCAATCAATAAACAAGAATGAGATACCCCGGAGAACGCCATGTTTTACCACTTTTCGGCCCCTGGAGGTGGGCACCCTACATGGGATGAACATTTCATTGAAAAAATTATCAAAATACAATATCCTTTGTTCTAAGCCACACCTGTAAACAACATCATCAAAAGCAGTGAGGTGTTGTTTCAAAAGATGCAGCAAACATAGTTTCGTCTAAAATATGATTTTTCCCGTATGTTTATTATTTTTATCATGAAACACTTTACAACTTAAATGTAGTGCTGAGCTTCCACCACCCTTTTGAACCAATCACTGCCTTTTTTACAATTACAGGTCTGTGGCCATAAGTGAAAGGTCTACCTAGATTCTAACTCTAGCTGGTTTTTACTCAACTCTTTACATGCAGAGTAATTTTGCCTAACTTTTTAGCTAACCAGTCACGTAGCCACAAGGTGAGCTTTTGTGACCGGTCTTTGTCCGTCGTCGTCGTCCTCCGTCAACAATTGACTTAAATAACAACTCCTCCTAAACCCCTTGTCCAATTTTAAAATAATTTAACACAAATGATTTTTGCGTTGCCCTCTACCATAATTGTTCAAATGGTTCTGGTCCGTTGCATCTCTAGGTCTAAGAGGCTAAAAATAGATTTTCGAGAAGAAAACTTTAAAAATCTTCTTATCTGAAACCAGAGAGAGCCTTGTGATGTGGTATGTAGCATCACCAAGTAGACCTCTACCACGTTTGTTCAAATTTTACTCCTTGGGCCCAAAATGGCCCCGCCCCGGGGGTCACATGTTTTACATAGGCTTATATAGGGAAAATGTGAAAAAAATATTCTTGTCTGAAACCACAATGCCTAGAGCCTTAATATTTGGTATGTAGCATCATCTAGTGGATCTCTACCATGTTTGTTAAAATTAAGTCCCTGGCACAAAAAATGGCCACGCCCGGGGTCACATGTTTTACATAGGCTTATATAGGGAAATATGAAAAAATCATCTTCTCTTAAACCACTGGTCCGATTTTGAAAGGATTTCACACAAATAATCCTTTGATGGCCCAATAACATAATTGTTTCAAAATCATTTTTCAGAAATACTATACAGCGTGTCAAAAAGTTTGCATCCAGAACAGGCCATACGTTTTGTCGACCCTGATCTGAGTCGATTCTGATCACAGAATTAACTATTTCCCCGCTAGTGTCAAACAGTTTGGATCCAGATCAGGCCCAACATTTCAAATTTCCGTCTGACCATCCGTTAATTCGTCCATCTGTCTTTATTTGTCTTGCTCAACATTCGCCAAGATTCGGCTTCAGAAGTTCGGACACATTGCTAACTCGAATGTTGAGCTGAATGTCGATTGTCTAGCTAGACATTGAATGTTGAGCGGAATGTTGATTGTCGAGCTAGACATTGAATGTTGAGCCGAATGTCGATTGTCTAGCTCAACATTCGCCAAGATTCGGCTTCAGAAGTTCGGACACATTGCTAACTCGAATGTTGAGCTGAATGTCGATTGTCTAGCTAAACATTGAATGTTGAGCTGAATGTCGATTGTCTAGCTCAACATTCGCCAAGATTCGGTCTCAGTAGTTCGGACTCATTGCTAACTCGAATGTTGAGCTGAATGTTGATTGTCTAGCTAGACATTGAATGTTGAGCTGAATGTCGATTGTCTAAACCAACATTCGCCAAGATTCGGCCTCAGAAGTTCGGACTGATTGCTAACTCGAATGTTGAGCTGAATGTTGATTGTCTAGCTAGACATTCATTATGGAGCCGAATGTTGAGCTAGACTTGAATGTTGAGCTGAATGTCGATTGTCTAGCTCAACATTCGCCAAGATTCGGCTTCAGGAGTTCGGACTCATTGCTAACTCGAATGTTGAGCTGAATGTTGATTGTGGAGCTAGACATTGAATGTTGAGCCTAATGTCGATTGGCTAGCTAGACATTGCATGTTGAGCCGAATGTCGATTGTCTAGCCCAACATTCGCCAAGAATCGGCTTCAGAAGTTCGGACACATTGCTAACTCGAATGTTGAGCTGAATGTCGATTGTCTAGCTAGACATTGAATGTTGAGCTGAATGTCGATTGTCTAGCTCAACATTCGCCAAGATTCGGCTATAGAAGTTCGGACGCATTGCCAACTCGAATGTTGAGCTGAATGTTGATTGTCTAGCTAGACATTCAATGTTGACCCGAATGTCGAGCTAGACATTGAATGTTGAGCCGAATGTCGATTGTCTAGCTCAACATTCGCCAAGATTCGGCTTCAGAAGTTCGGACGCATTGCTAACTCGAATGTTGAGCTGAATGTTGATTGTCTAGCTAGACATTCAATGTTGAGCTGTATGTCGATTGTCTAGCTAGACATTGAATGTTGAGCTGAATGTCGATTGTCTAGCTCAACATTCGCCAAGATTTGGCCTCAGAAGTTCGGACTGATTGCTAACTCGAATGTTGAGCTGAATGTTGATTGTCTAGCTAGACATTCATTATGGAGCCGAATGTTGAGCTAGACTTGAATGTTGAGCTGAATGTCGATTGTCTAGCTCAACATTCGCCAAGATTCGGCTTCAGGGGTTCGGACTCATTGCTAACTCGAATGTTGAGCTGAATGTTGATTGTCGAGCTAGACATTGAATGTTGAGCCTAATGTCGATTGTCCAGCTAGACATTGAATGTTCAGCTGAATGTCGATTGTCTAGCTCAAATTCGCCAAGATTCGGCTTCAGAAGTTCGGACGCATTGCTAACTCGAATGTTGAGCTGAATGTCGATTGTCTAGCTAGACATTCAATGTTGAACCGAATGTCGAGCTAGACATTGAATGTTGAGCCGAATGTCAATTGTCTAGCTCAACATTCGCCAAGATTCGGCTTCAAAAGTTCGGGCGCATTGCTAACTCGAATGTTGAGCTGAATGTTGATTGTCTAGCTAGACATTCAATGTTGACCCGAATGTCGATTGCCGAGCTAGACATTGAATGTTGAGCCGAATGTCGATTGTCTAGCTCAACATTCGCCAAGATAGGCTTCAGAAGTTCGGACACATTGCTAACTCGAATGTTGAGCTGAATGTCGATTGTCTAGCTAGACATTGAATGTTGAGCTGAATGTCGATTGTCTAGCTCAACATTCGCCAAGATTCGGCCTCAGAAGTTCGGACTGATTGCTAACTCGAATGTTGAGCTGAATGTTGATTGTCTAGCTAGACATTCATTATGGAGCCGAATGTTGAGCTAGACTTGAATGTTGAGCTGAATGTCGATTGTCTAGCTCAACATACGCCAAGATTCGGCTTTAGGAGTTCGGAATCATTGCTAACTCGAATTTTGAGCTCAATGTTGATTGTCGAGCTAGACATTGAACGTTGAGCCGAATGTTGATTGTCTAGCTAGACATTCAATTGAGCCGAATGTCGATTGTCGAGCTAGACATTCAATGTTGAACCGAATATCGAGCTAGACATTGAATGTTGAGCCGAATGTCGATTGTCTAGCTCAACATTCGCCAAAATTCGGCTTCAGAAGTTCGGACACATTGCTAACTCGAATGTTGAGCTGAATGTTGATTGTCTAGCTAGACATTCAATGTTGAGCCGAATGTCGATTGTCGAGCTAGACATTGAATGTTGAGCCGAATGTCGATTGTGTAGCTCAACATTCGCCAAGATCCGGCTTCAGAAGTTCGGACACATTGCTAACTCGAATGTTGAGCTGAATGTCGATTGTCTAGCTAGACATTGAATGTTGAGCTGAATGTCGTTTGTCTAGCTCAACATTCGCAAAGATTCGGCCTCAGAAGTTCAGACTGATTGCTAACTCGAATGTTGAGCTGAATGTTGATTGTCTAGCTAGACATTCAATATGGAGCCGAATGTCGAGCTAGACAATGAATGTTGAGCTGAATGTCGATTGTCTAGCTCAACATTCGCCAAGATTCGGCTTCAGGAGTTCGGACGCATTGCTAACTCGAATGTTGAGCTGAATGTTGATTGTCTAGCTAGACATTCAATGTTGAGCCTAATGTCGATTGTCTAGCTAGACATTAAATGTTGAGCTGAATATCGATTGTCTAGCTCAACATTCGCCAAGATTTGGCTTCAGTAGTTCGGACGCATTGCCAACTCGAATGTTGAGCTGAATGTTGATTGTCAAGCTAGACATTCAATGTTGAGCCGAATGTCGATTGTCTAGCTCAACATTCGCCAAGATTCGGCCTCAGAAGTTCGGACTGATTGCTAACTCGAATGTTGAGCTGAATGTTGATTGTCTAGCTAGACATTCATTATGGAGCCGAATGTTGAGCTAGACTTGAATGTTGAGCTGAATATCGATTGTCTAGCTGAACATTCGCCAAGATTCGGCTTCAGAAGTTCGGACGCATTGCCAAATCGAATGTTGAGCTGAATGTTGATTGTCTAGCTAGACATTCAATGTTGAGCCGAATGTCGATTGTCGAGCTAGACATTGAATGTTGAGCCGAGTGTCGATTGTCTAGCTCAACATTCGCCAAGATTCGGCTTCAGAAGTTCGGACACATTGCTAACTCGAATGTTGAGCTGAAAGTCGATTGTCTAGCTAGACATTGAATGTTGAGCTAAATGTCGATTGTCTAGCTCAACATTCGCCAAGATTCGGCCTCAGAATTTCGGACTCATTGCTAACTCGAATGTTGAGCTGAATGTTGATTGTCTAGCTAGACATTCATTATGGAGCCGAATGTTGAGCTAGACTTGAATGTTGAGCCGAATGTCGATTGTCTAGCTCAACATTCGTCAAGATTCGGCTTTAGAAGTTGGGACTCATTGCTAACTCGAATGTTGAGCTCAATGTCGATTGTCGAGCTAGACATTGAATGTTGAGCCTAATGTCGATTGTCTGGCTAGACATTTAATGTTGAGCTGAATGTCGATTGTCTAGCTCAACATTCGCCAAGATTCGGCTTCAGAAGTTCGGACACATTGCTAACTCGAATGTTGAGCTGAATGTCGATTGTCTAGCTAGACATTCAATGTTGAGCTGAATGTCGATTGTCTAGCTCAACATTCGCCAAGATTCGGCCTCAGAAGTTCGGACTGATTGCTAACTCGAATGTTGAGCTGAATGTTGATTGTCTAGCTAGACATTCATTATGGAGCCGAATGTTGAGCTAGACTTGAATGTTGAGCTGAATGTCGATTGTCTAGCTCAACATACGCCAAGATTCGGCTTTAGGAATTCGGAATCATTGCTAACTCGAATTTTGAGCTGAATGTTGATTGTGGAGCTAGACATTGAATGTTGAGCCGAATGTTGATTGTCTAGCTAGACATTCAATTGAGCCGAATGTCGATTGTCGAGCTACACATTCAATGTTGAACCGAATATCGAGCTAGACATTGAATGTTGAGCCGAATGTCGATTGTCTAGCTCAACATTCGCCAAAATTCGGCTTCAGAAGTTCGGACTCATTGCTAACTCTAATGTTGAGCTGAATGTTGATTGTCTAGCTAGACATTCAATGTTGAGCCGAATGTCGATTGTCGAGCTAGACATTGAATGTTGAGCCGAATGTCGATTGTGTAGCTCAACATTCGCCAAGATCCGGCTTCAGAAGTTCGGAAACATTGCTAACTCGAATGTTGAGCTGAATGTCGATTGTCTAGCTAGACATTGAATGTTGAGCTGAATGTCGTTTGTCTAACTCAACATTCGCAAAGATTCGGCCTCAGAAGTTCAGACTCATTGCTAACTCGAATGTTGAGCTGAATGTTGATTGTCTAGCTAGACATTCAATATGGAGCCAAATGTCGAGCTAGACAATGAATGTTGAGCTGAATGTCGATTGTCTAGCTCAACATTTGCCAAGATTCGGCTTCAGGAGTTCGGACGCATTGCTAACTCGAATGTTGAGCTGAATGTTGATTGTCTAGCTAGACATTCAATGTTGAGCCTAATGTCGATTGTCTAGCTAGACATTAAATGTTGAGCTGAATATCGATTGTCTAGCTCAACATTTGCCAAGATTTGGCTTCAGTAGTTCGGACGCATTGCCAACTCGAATGTTGAGCTGAATGTTGATTGTCAAGCTAGACATTGAATGTTGAGCCCAATGTCGATTGTCTAGCTCAACATTCGCCAAGATTCGGCTTCAGAAGTTCGGACACATTGCTAACTCGAATGTTGAGCTGAATGTCGATTGTCTAGCTAGACATTCAATGTTGAGCTGAATGTCGATTGTCTAGCTCAACATTCGCCAAGATTCGGCCTCAGAAGTTCGGACTGATTGCTAACTCGAATGTTGAGCTGAATGTTGATTGTCTAGCTAAACATTCATTATGGAGCCGAATGTTGAGCTAGACTTGAATGTTGAGCTGAATGTCGATTGTCTAGCTCAACATACGCCAAGATTCGGCTTCAGGAGTTCGGAATCATTTGCTAACTCGAATGTTGAGCTGAATGTTGATTGTCGAGCTAGACATTGAATGTTGAGCCGAATGTCGATTGTCGAGCTAGACATTGAATGTTGAGCCGAATGTCGATTGTCTTGCTCAACATTCGCCAAGATCCGGCTTCAGAAGTTCAGACACATTGCTAACTCGAATGTTGAGCTGAAGGTCGATTGTCTAGCTAGACATTGAATATTGAGCTGAATGTCGTTTGTCTAGCTCAACATTCGCAAAGATTCGGCCTCAGAAGTTCAGACTGATTGCTAACTCGAATGTTGAGCTGAATGTTGATTGTCTAGCTAGATGTTCACTTGGAGCCGAATGTCGAGCTAGACATTGAATGTTGAGCTGAATGTCGATTGTCTAGCTCAACATTCGTCAAGATTCGGCTTTAGAAGTTCGGACTCATTGCTAACTCGAATGTTGAGCTGAATGTCGATTGTCGAGCTAGACATTGAATGTTGAGCTTAATGTCGATTGTCTAGCTCAACATTCGTCAAGATTCGGCTTTAGAAGTTCGGACTCATTGCTAACTCGAATGTTGAGCTCAATGTCGATTGTCGAGCTAGACATTGAATGTTAATCCGAATGTCGATTGTCAAGCTAGACATTGAATGTTGAGCTGAATGTCGATTGTCTAGCTCAACATTCGCCAAGATTCGGCTTCAGACGTTCGGACGCATTGCTAACTCGAATGTTGAGCTGAATGTCGATTGTCTAGCTAGACATTCAATGTTGAACCGAATGTCGAGCTAGACATTGAATGTTGAGCCGAATGTCGATTGTCTAGCTCAACATTCGCCAAGATTCGGCTTCCGAAGTTCTGACGCATTGCTAACTCGAATGTTGAGCTGAATGTTGATTGTCTAGCTAGACATTCAATGTTGAGCCGAATGTCGATTGTCGAGCTAGACATTGAATGTTGAGCCGAATGTCGATTGTCTAGCTCAACATTCGCCAAGATTCGGCTTCAGAAGTTTGGACGCATTGCCAAATCGAATGTTGAGCTGAATGTTGATTGTCTAGCTAGACATTCAATGTTGAGCCGAATGTCGATTGTCGAGCTAGACATTGAATGTTGAGCCGAGTGTCGATTGTCTAGCTCAACATTTGCCAAGATTCGGCTTCAGAAGTTCGGACACATTGCTAACTCGAATGTTGAGCTGAAAGTCGATTGTCTAGCTAGACATTGAATGTTGAGCTGAATGTCGATTGTCTAGCTCAACATTCGCCAAGATTCGGCCTCAGAAGTTCGGACTGATTGCTAACTCGAATGTTGAGCTGAAGGTTGATTGTCTAGCTAGACATTCATTATGGAGCCGAATGTTGAGCTAGACTTGAATGTTGAGCTGAATGTCGATTGTCTAGCTCAACATTCGTCAAGATTTGGCTTTAGAAGTTGGGACTCATTGCTAACTCGAATGTTGAGCTGAATGTCGATTGTCGAGCTAGACATTGAATGTTGAGCCTAATGTCGATTGTCTGGCTAGACATTGAATGTTGAGCTGAATGTCGATTGTCTAGCTCAACATTCGCCAAGATTCGGCTTCAGAAGTTCGGACACATTGCTAACTCGAATGTTGAGCTGAATGTCAATTGTCTAGCTAGACATTCAATGTTGAACCGAATGTCGAGCTAGACATTGAATGTTGAGCCGAATGTCGATTGTCTAGCTCAAAATTCGCCAAGATTCGGCTTCAGAAGTTCGGACGCATTGCTAACTCGAATGTTGAGCTGAATGTTGATTGTCTAGCTAGACATTCAATGTAGAGCCGAATGTTGATTGTCGAGCTAGACATTGAATGTTGAGCCGAATGTCGATTGTCTAGCTCAACATTCGCCAAGATTCGGCTTCAGAAGTTCGGACGCATTGCTAACTCGAATGTTCAGCTGAATATCGATTGTCTAGCTAGACATTCAATGTTGAACCGAATGTCGAGCTAGACATTGAATGTTGAGCCGAATGTCGATTGTCTAGCTCAACATTCGCCAAGATTCGGCTTCAGAAGTTCATACGCATTGCTAACTCGAATGTTGAGCTGAATGTTGATTGTCTAGCTAGACATTCAATGTTGAGCCGAATGTCGATTGTCGAGCTAGACATTGAATGTTGAGCCGAATGTCGATTGTCTAGCTCA
Source organism: Loripinus fragilis (assembly GCA_964019695.1). Taxonomy (NCBI): domain Eukaryota; kingdom Metazoa; phylum Mollusca; class Bivalvia; order Lucinida; family Lucinidae; genus Loripinus; species Loripinus fragilis. Next base: position 110,901 of record CAXHUL010000335.1, on the reverse strand, counting down.
TTATTCGCAAAGAACGGCTTCAGAAGTTCGGACACATTGCCAACTCGAATGTTGAGCTGAGTGTCGATTGTCTAGCTAGACATTGAATGTTGAGCTGAATGTGGATTGTCTAGCTCAACATTGGCCAAGATTCGGCCTCAGAAGTTCGGACTGATTGCTAACTCGAATGTTGAGCTAAATGTTGATTGTCTAGCTAGACATTCATTATGGAGCCGAATGTTGAGCTAGACTTGAATGTTGAGCTGAATGTCGATTGTCTAGCTCAACATTCGCCAAGATTCGGCTTCAGGAGTTCGGACTCATTGCTAACTCGAATGTTGAGCTGAATGTTGATTGTCGAGCTAGACATTGAATGTTGAGCCTAATGTCGATTGTTTAGCTAGACATCGAATGTTGAGCTGAATGTCGATTGTCTAGCTCAACATTCGCCAAGATTCGGCTTCAGAAGTTCGGATGCATTGCCAAATCGAATGTTGAGCTGAATGTTGATTGTCTAGCTAGAAATCAATGTTGAGCCAAATGTCGATTGTCGAGCTAGACATTGAATGTTGAGCAGAGTGTCGATTGTCTAGCTCAACATTCGCCAAGATTCGGCTTCAGAAGTTCGGACACATTGCTAACTCGAATGTTGAGCTGAATGTCGATTGTCTAGCTAGACATTGAATGTTGAGCTGAATGTCGATTGTCTAGCTCAACATTCGCCAAGATTCGGCCTCAGAAGTTCGGACTGATTGCTAACTCGAATGTTGAGCTGAATGTTGATTGTCTAGCTAGACATTCAATATGGAGCCGAATGTCGAGCTAGACATTGAATGTTGAGCCGAATGTTGATTGTCTAGCTCAACATTCGCCAAGATTCGGCTTCAGAAGTTCGGACTCATTGCTAACTCGATTGTTGAGCTGAATGTCGATTGTCGAGCTAGACATTGAATGTTGAGCCGAATGTCGATTGTCTAGCTAGACATTGAATGTTGAGCTGAATGTCGATTGTCTAGCTCAACATTCGCCAAGATTCGGCTTCAGAAGTTCGGACGCATTGCTTTGAGCTGAATGTCGATTGTCTAGCTAGACATTCAATTTTGAACCGAATGTCGAGCTAGACATTGAATATGAGCCGAATGTCGATTGTCTAGCTCAACATTCGCCAAGATTCGGCTTCAGAAGTTCGGATGCATTGCTAACTCGAATGTTGAGCTGAATTTTGATTGTCTAGCTAGACATTCAATGTTGAGCCGAATGTCGATTGTCGAGCTAAACATTGAATGTTGAGCTGAATGTCGATTGTCTAGCTAGACATTCAATGTTGAACCGAATGTCGAGCTAGACATTGAATATGAGCCGAATGTCGATTGTCTAGCTCAACATTCGCCAAGATTCGGCTTCAGAAGTTCGGACACATTGCCAACTCGAATGTTGAGCTGAATGTCGATTGTCTAGCTAGACATTGAATACTGAGCTGTATGTCGATTGTCTAGCTCAACATTCGCCAAGATTCGGCCTCAGAAGTTCGGACTGATTGCTAACTCGAATGTTGAGCTGAATGTTGATTGTCTAGCTAGACATTCAATGTTGAGCTGTATGTCGATTGTCTAGCTAGACATTGAATGTTGAGCTGAATGTCGATTGTCTAGCTCAACATTCGCCAAGATTCGGCTTCAGGAGTTCGGACTCATTGCTAACTCGAATGTTGAGCTGAATTTTGATTGTCGAGCTAGACATTGAATGTTGAGCCTAATGTTGATTGTCTAGCTAGACATTGAATGTTGAGCTGAATGTCGATTGTCTAGCTCAACATTCGCCAAGATTCGGCTTCAGAAGTTCGGACGCATTGCCAACTCGAATGTTGAGCTGAATGCCGATTGTCTAGCTAGACATTGAATGTTGAGCTGAATGTCGATTGTCTAGCTCAACATTCGCCAAGATTCGGCCTCAGAATTTCGGACTCATTGCTAACTCGAATGTTGAGCTGATTGTCGATTGTCGAGCTAGACATTCAATATGGAGCCGAATGTCGAGTTAGACATTGAATGTTGAGCTGAATGTCGATTGTCTAGCTCAACATTCGCCAAGATTAGGCTTCAGAAGTTCGGACTCATTGCTAACTCGAATGTTGAGCTGAATGTCGATTGTCGAGCTAGACATTGAATGTTGAGCCGAATGTCGATTGTCTAGCTAGACATTGAATGTTGAGCTGAATGTCGATTGTCTAACTCAAAATTCGCCAAGATTCGGCTTCAGAAGTTCGGACGCATTGCTAACTCGAATGTTCAGCTGAATATCGATTGTCTAGCTAGACATTCAATGTTGAACCGAATGTCGAGCTAGACATTGAATGTTGAGCCGAATGTCGATTGTCTAGCTCAACATTCGCCAAGATTCGGCTTCAGAAGTTCATACGCATTGCTAACTCGAATGTTGAGCTGAATGTTGATTGTCTAGCTAGACATTCAATGTTGAGCCGAATGTCGATTGTCGAGCTAGACATTGAATGTTGAGCCGAAATTCGATTGTCTAGCTCATTATTCGCCAAGATTCGGCTTCAGAAGTTCGGACACATTGCCAACTCGAATGTTGAGCTGAGTGTCGATTGTCTAGCTAGACATTGAATGTTGAGCTGAATGTCGATTGTCTAGCTCAACATTGGCCAAGATTCGGCCTCAGAAGTTCGGACTGATTGCTAACTCGAATGTTGAGCTGAATGTTGATTGTCTAGCTAGACATTCATTATGGAGCCGAATGTTGAGCTAGACTTGAATGTTGAGCTGAATGTCGATTGTCTAGCTCAACATTCTCCAAGATTCGGCTTCAGGAGTTCGGACTCATTGCTAACTCGAATGTTGAGCTGAATGTTGATTGTCGAGCTAGACATTGAATGTTGAGCCTAATGTCGATTGTTTAGCTAGACATTGAATGTTGAGCTGAATGTCGATTGTCTAGCTCAACATTCGCCAAGATTCGGCTTCAGAAGTTCGGATGCATTGCCAAATCGAATGTTGAGCTGAATGTTGATTGTCTAGCTAGAAATCAATGTTGAGCCAAATGTCGATTGTCGAGCTAGATATTGAATGTTGAGCAGAGTGTCGATTGTCTAGCTCAACATTCGCCAAGATTCGGCTTCAGAAGTTCGGACACATTGCTAACTCGAATGTTGAGCTGAATGTCGATTGTCTAGCTAGACATTGAATGTTGAGCTGAATGTCGATTGTCTAGCTCAACATTCGCCAAGATTCGGCCTCAGAAGTTCGGACTGATTGCTAACTCGAATGTTGAGCTGAATGTTGATTGTCTAGCTAGACATTCAATATGGAGCCGAATGTCGAGCTAGACATTGAATGTTGAGCCGAATGTTGATTGTCTAGCTCAACATTCGCCAAGATTCGGCTTCAGAAGTTCGGACTCATTGCTAACTCGATTGTTGAGCTGAATGTCGATTGTCGAGCTAGACATTGAATGTTGAGCCGAATGTCGATTTTCTAGCTAGACATTGAATGTTGAGCTGAATGTCGATTGTCTAGCTCAACATTCGCCAAGATTCGGCTTCAGAAGTTCGGACGCATTGCTTTGAGCTGAATGTCGATTGTCTAGCTAGACATTCAATGTTGAACCGAATGTCGAGCTAGACATTAAATATGAGCCGAATGTCGATTGTCTAGCTCAACATTCGCCAAGATTCGGCTTCAGAAGTTCGGACGCATTGCTAACTCGAATGTTGAGCTGAATTTTGATTGTCTAGCTAGACATTCAATGTTGAGCCGAATGTCGATTGTCGAGCTAAACATTGAATGTTGAGCCGAATGTCGATTGTCTAGCTCAACATTCGCCAAGATTCGCCTTCAGAAGTTCGGACACATTGCTAACTCGAATGTTGAGCTGAATGTCGATTGTCTAGCTCAACATTCGCCAAGATTCGGCCTCAGAAGTTCGGACTGATTGCTAACTCGAATGTTGAGCTGAATGTTGATTGTCTAGCTAGACATTCATTATGGAGCCGAATGTTGAGCTAGACTTGAATGTTGAGCTGAATGTCGATTGTCTAGCTAAACATACGCCAAGATTCGGCTTCAGGAGTTCGGAATCATTGCTAGCTCGAAAGTTGAGCTGAATGTTGATTGTCGAGCTAGACATTGAATGTTGAGCCGAATGTTGATTGTCGAGCTAGACATTGAATGTTGAGCCGAATGTCGATTGTCTAGCTAGACATTGAATGTTGAGCTGAATGTTGATTGTCTAGCTAGACATTGAATGTTGAGCCGAATGTCGATTGTCTAGCTAGACATTGAATGTTGAGCCGAATGTCGATTGTCTAGCTAGACATTGAATGTTGAGTTGAATGTCGATTGTCTAGCTAGACATTGAATGTCGATTGTTGATTGACTAGCCAACTTCACGCATATCAAATCCCCCGTATTTGGTTATGATCAATACTAATACATGTAAAGATGACTATTGTACATTATTACAGAATATGATCTGACATTAAGCTGTGATGCGCATTGTGGCAATCTCAATAATCCTTTTATTTGACTACAACATATTGTACTATCCATTTCTATTTTGTATTGATAGTTTGATGACTAACACTCTTAACAAATGTGTAAAAATTGTGAATTGAAATTATATTTCCAATAGCTTAATTAGACTTCGAAGCTCCATGATTAGGCCTAGACGCGAGGAGACCTGTTTTTGGGTTTGTGGTGTCAAACTGTGAGTATGTCACTTTCGCATTGGTATCCTGGGTCAGGTGTGGTACCTGATTGTATCGATTCCTGATCTTTACACCCTTACTTACTTTGCGAACAACAAAGGCGCAGACCAGTCTGCGCATTCACGCAGACTGATCGGCGCCTTTGTAACTCGGTCTTTGGAAGTATCATATATACACTTGCTACAAGGGAAATTCCAATTTCCTAGCTGATCTTTGGTGAAGCGGAGGCACGCGCGAATCCAGATTTTTTTAGATGGGGTCCATCTTTGACAACGTTTTTTTTCTAGTTTATGAGGGGTGGATGGATCCAAATATCACTATAAGCGGGTCATCATCGGCACGCCAGCAAAACACCATTTAAATGGCGCTTCGCTGGCGCATTGAATACTGGCTCGGTAGCTCCGAAATCTTTATGCGAATAAGGACCTGAATTGCTAAGAAACCCTATATTTTTTTTATTTTTCAGGTGGATGGGGTCCGGAACCCCGGCCCTCCTCTGGATCCGCACATGGGAGGAGGCTGGTTTTAGTATACCCAAAGAAAGGTTTTCTCACGACGAGGCCTAATGTATGTCACATTTCAAGTGTATATACTGAACGAAACTTCTAAACCGCCAGTTAACACAACACATTTTTCAATATAGCTCATTTATTATTAAACTGTTTGACATGATATTTAACACAGTATATTTGGGCACATGTATCCGTCGATTGAACATAACAAAGTTTGATTCAATAAGGATAACGATAGAGTACTAATACCTGTTTTGCACGTGGCACACGATGCTAAATGTTTTTTCGCCTTGTGTATACTCGCATTTTTATCGACAACTATCGGACAACCTTATTTTATCACAAAAACAACAACGTTTAGGGTTGTGTGAGTATGAAGTAGAGGGGTCGGGCTGTGGGTTCAATCGAAATAGGGGCCTCGCTGAGACTGATTCTTAATTTATCACAAGGTTTGGCATGTTTTGATAGAGCCAACAGTTTACACCACAACCTGTCGGTCACTTTCATTATTGCACTCGTATGACGAGAAAAATTGACAAAAACTGAGTATTGCTTATGTCATAAAATGTCCTGTATAGTCCACCATACTTTGGTGCGGTGATGCACAAATGCTGCATTGGAACTTCGGAAGTGTCGAGATTGATATGCAGTACACGCTTAATGGATGACGGATGTTTCAATAATTTTGTCGACAAAAAACATTTCATCACCATAAACACATTTCTGTGTTCTTTTAGGCCATATGGGCCTCCATAGGAGCACTGAATTGTTTGAAAACCGCTACTTTATATTACTAAATGAACGCGATAGTGTTCAATAATGTCCATTAACAGCACCAGAAAGTTCCAATAATATTGGCGACAAAAACATGTCATCTCCATAAAGCATTCTTGTTTTGTTTTATGTCATATTGGGCTTCCATAGGAACATTTTGGATTACCTGAAAATTCCTACTTAATAAAGCGAAACCCAAAAATGTTCAATAATGTCCATTTATAACACCATAAAGTTGGCGTTTTTCACTTTAGGTCCCTGGAATACTTGATTTTAAGCGATGAGTTCAAATTTTAGCATTTGTGTGAAAATGAAATGCGATGGTGCCTTTACACAATCTATCAATTGAGCATGTTAATTTAAATTTATGGAAATGAAATTTTGACAGGTTCAGTTTAATTGATTTTTCCATATTGAGTGTAAATTGTAGCCATTTATGTATCATATATGTTAAGATATTTGAGAAAATATTGAGTGGCGGTTTAGAAGTTTCGTTCAGTATATGTATCGCCCTGTGATTACGCTGGCAAAAGAAGAAATAAATACCTTTAGTTTCTGTGATGCAGTAAGTCCAAGGTCAAAGAAGTAGAATGGCGTGTTAGAGTATATTGGCCGGACATGTGTGTTCAGGTTTTTAATCAACATCAGTGACTCCCTATAATGGTTACTGGATGCTCCCGATACCAACACAGGAACCTCTACTTTCGTTTCCATGGAATATATAACATTCCGGATGGAATCTGGTGCTAGTTGACGCAGATAGGGTTCCGCCTCTGACAGGTTGTAAGATAATATTTTTCTCTTGTTTCCCTCCTGGTTCGAACAAAACTCTGCGTCACAAGTGTCATTTGGATGTATAGCTAGAATAATGATAAATAAATCTAGAATAGGGTCTATCGATGGCTGGGATAATCACAAAAATCCGCACTTATATTTAATATTGTATAGTGTAACTTTTCTTGACCCTGATTTTTGTCTTCAAAGTCATATATAAGCAATCCAAAACATTTGTTGACATCTAAAATAGTAAGTGAGTATGATCAGGAAATACCACAATCACAAACCGCAGACAACCCCCTGGCACCGCGAGGAAGAGCCACTCAACCATCTCGAGACACCAGGAAGACAAATTAAGTAAACCAAACAGCTCTCTTTTCCCCATCAAGATGATTGCAATACTAGAATGGACATAAAGTACCGCACAACAAAACATAGAACAATTACAGACCCCAACCATGGGAGTAACAATAAACAAAAGGTCAACAATAACAGAACCCCCGCCTTAGAACGGACAGTAGCCAAAGCCACCGAAGGGCTTAAATGCATTTTACTGGTACCAAATCTTCGCCTTAGATTCTGCTATTGTTGAAGTACAATAAAATATTTAGCTCGTATGGAAGCACCATCCAAAATCAGTGCCAAAATACAAAAACCAACATCATAATATTATAGTCAGATTTAAGTATTTTAAAGGGGATATATCTTTCAAAAGCTCTTACTTGCATGTAACTGTCCCTGTATAAATTTTATCAAGGAGACGGATATCTTTGGTCATTATGTTGTATGGACAATTTGTACATTTCACATAGATCACTCTACGCCCCAACATAAAGCTTTTGAGCAATCCACAGCATGCTTATCAGTCTTTTTAGAGTCACTTCCTGGTTTGATATCGTTTGCAATATTGTGACACGCCTGGTGAACTTTAGGAAAAAAAAAACAGTTGCATGAACATGCACTACAATTATCCGACTACAATATTTAGAAGTATTTTCGCCCAAAAATGTACAAATTTCTGATAGAAAATTTATAAATTTACAATTTCTGCTTGTGAACCTTTCAAGGTCAAAATATAAAATTGTAAACAATGCCAGAAATACATATATTTTGGGTCAAAAATACTTCTAAATGTCGTTGTCAGATAATTGTAGTTTATGTTCATGCAGCGTGTTACAATCTTGTAAACGGTATCAAACCAGGAAGTACCTCTAAGTAAACTGATAAGCATGCTGCCGATTGCTCAAAAGCTGTATGGTGGGTCGTAAAGTGATCTATGTGATATGTATAAATTGTTCATACGGCAATGTGACCAAAGGTATCCGTCTCCTTGATAAAAGAGCGTTTTGTTTATACAGGAAAAAATTCATGCAAGTAAGAGCTTTTGAAAGATATATCCCCTTAACCGACTGCAGTAAATGCCATATCATTTGACTGAACCAGTGTTAACAATTATACGACAGAGGCAATTAGTGCGCAATAATATGGACTTTTTGCTTTTTATTTTTCTATCGAGTCCGAAATTGGCCTCAGAAATACCCCGGCATCCAATTTAGGTTACCTTGCACCCCCCAGGACAATTTTTCATGGGTGCCAAATTGTTCATTGGTACCCCCTGGATGGGAAACGAAGGTGTCCTCAAAAAAATTTTGGTTTGGGCTATGTGAAATTGCATGGTTTCTATGCCAACCCATAGCGAATTTGAGAAGGGGGGTCTGCCTATAAAATTACTCATATCTCAGCTGTTACTTATCCTAGACTACTAAACTTAATACCAAATTAAAGCTTAGACATATGCCTAATATCCCCTTGTTGCATATGGAAATTATCTAATTTGCATATTCATAAATATTTATGAAAACATTAAAAATGTGTTTCACGAATGGGGGTATACGTACAAGATCAATAATATCTCAGCTGCTTTTAGTCGTAGAGTACTAAAATTTGTACTGAAATAAAGCTAAGACATAAGCCTTTCATTCCATGGTCAAATATGCAACGTACCTTATTTGCATAATTTGCATATTCATGAATATTAATAAAAACGCTAAAAAATAAGGGAAAATCATTACAAATATAAATAGGCTGATTTCATCCCAATATTGTCATTGTTGCATGTTTTAATATAATCAGTGTTACAATTTGACAGGTCCAATCATCCAGTGGTCCTATATGAATATTATCTCATTTGAATATTCATGAAAATGCCTGAAAACTTAAAAAAATGAGGGAAAATCACGTAAAAACTATAAGCCTAGGGGTGGGGTTAAGGTACGATCTATCCTGCACTCCTAGGGCCTTTTAAATTCATGCCAAATTGTTCAGTGGGACAATCAGAATGTGAAATGAAGTTCTCCTCATAAGAAATTAGGTATGGGCTACGTAAAAATGCATGGTTTCCATGGCAACCGCTTATATGATTCTCGAGATTAGGGGGTAGGCCTACAAATTCAATCATATCTAGATTTCTACTGATCCTAGAGCACTAAAATTGGTGTCAAAATAAAGCTTAGACACAGGTCTTTCTTCTTGTGGTCAGATTAGTCAATCATCTAATTTGCATATTTATGAATATTAATGAAAACCTACAAAAATGAAGTAAAATCATAAAAAAAAACAACATAAATGAACATATTTCAGCACAAAAACATCATCAAACCACCATTGTTGCCAGTTTTTATATCCTCAGTGACTCAATTTGATAAGTTCTTTCATCAAGTGGTCCTATATGAAAATTATCTCATTTGCATATTCATGAATATTAATGAAAAGTTTTGTAATTAAAGAAAAATCTTAGAAAAATTAAGGGATGTACATACAAAATGACAAATATTTCACCTACCATGTGTTCCAGTGTATCAAACCTAGTGCCAATTTAATGCTTAGACATCGTACTTTTACTATAAGTTATAATATGAAAAATACTTATCATGAATATTCGTGATTTTTAATGTAAACAGAAGAAATGAAAGAAAAATTGCGGCAAAAATCAAGGGGGTGCACTTCCAAAATTACTCATATCTCAGTAGTTAAGTGCCCAATAGTGCCAAACCTGATTTTAAGTCAATGCATAGACACAACATGTTTACCAAAATGATCCAATTCATAACACATCAAATTTAAATTCTCATGAATATTGATGAAAACATGAGAGATTAAGAGAAAATACAGGAAAATTAAGGGGGTATAGCTACAAAGTGATTCATATATTGGCTTCCAATTGCCAAATAGTAACAAGCTTGGTACCATATCAAACAGCAAAATCTTAAGTAAAATTGAGTAAAAGAAAAAAGTGAAAAAATTTACAACAGCTGAGATATGAGTAATTTTGTAACTACACTGCTATCAATTTGTATCCATTTTTACTTGTATTTTTAAAGTTTTTTTTATTGATATTGATATTAAACAAATTAGTTAATTCTTACATCTTCCCACTAGGTAAATCTGCTATGCATAGACTTAAATTAAGTATATTGTTTGCTACTCTAGGCCAATTAGCAGCTAAGATATTGGTTATTTTGTAGGTATACCCCATTCATTTTCGGCGATTTTTCTCTTTATTCTTATGTTTATATTAATTTTCATGAATATGTAAATGCAACAACTGGCAAATATAACCATTGAGATAAAGGGCTGTATCATAGCAATAAGTTGGCACCTTGTTTGCTACGTAAGGGCCATAAGCTGCTGAGATATGAGTAATTTTGTAGGTATATCCCCTTCATTTTCAAATATTTTTCTCAAAATGCTCATGGTTTCATCAATATTCATGAATATTATAATATGACCGTTTTAAAATTTGATGATTTGTTAAACATACTTTTGTCTTAGCATTAGTTTAAAACCAATTTTGGTACTGTAGGGCACTTAGCAATTGAGATATTATTAGATTTGTAAGTGCAACCCCTTGATTTTTCCGCGATTTTTCATTTGTTTCTTCTGTTTTAATTAAAATTCATAATTATATTTATGATAACTATTTTTCAAAGCTGAACTTAAGGTAAAAGTTCTATGTCTAAGCATTGATTTGGCACCAAGTTTGATACACTCAGACGCATAGCTGCTGAGATATTGGTACTTTTATACATACACCCCCTAATTTTTCTGAGATTTTATCTCTCATATCTAAAGTTTTCATTAATATTCATGAATATGGATATTAGATAATTTGCATATCTAACTACCAAATAAAACTACTATGTCCAGGGATAAGTTTGGTACCATGTTTAGTAATCTAGGGTGAGATGTTGTTAAGATATGAGTATATTTTGTATGTATACCCCCAATCTTTACAGTCGGCATAATGGGTTGCCATGGAAACCATGAAATTTCAAAAACCCAAAAAGCATTTATTTTTGAGGACAATGTTTTTTTACATTTAAGTGGTCCTATTGGACAAATTTATGCCCATAATAAAATGTCTGATGTGTTCAATTTAGGTCTGATTACCCCTGTTGCATACTATAGTTTACCCATGCTTTTTTCCATCATTTTAAGATTTCATTACTATTCATGAATGTGCAAATGAGATAATTTTCATATAGGACCATGAGATAATTTTCATATAGGACCACTGGATGAAAGAACTTATCAAATTGAATCACTGAGGATATAAAAACTGGCAACAATGGTGGTTTGATGATGTTTTTGTGCTGAAATATGTTTATTTATGTTGTTTTTTTATGATTTTACTTCATTTTTCTAGGTTTTCATTAATATTCATAAATATGCAAATTGGATGATTTACAAATCTGACCACAAGAAAAAAGACATGTGTCTAAGCTTTAATTTGACACCAATTTTAGTGCTCTAGGATAAGTAGAACCCTAGATATGATTGAATTTGTAGGCCTACCCCCCAATCTCGAGAATCATATAAGCGGTTGCCATGGAAACCATGCATTTTTACGTAGCCCATACCTAATTTCTTGTGAGGAGAACTTCATTTCGCATTCTGATTGTCCCACTGAACAATTTGGCATGAATTTAAAAGGCCCTAGGAGTGCAGGATAGATCGTACCTTAACCCCTCCCCTAGGCTTATAGTTTTTACGTCATTTTCCCTCATTTTTTTAAGTTTTCAGGCATTTTCATGAATATTCAAATGAGATAATATTCATATAGGACCACTGGATGATTGGACCTGTCAAATTGTAACACTGATTATATTAAAACATGCAACAATGACAATATTGGGATGAAATCAGCCTATTTATATTTGTAATGATTTTCCCTTATTTTTTAGCGTTTTTATTAATATTCATGAATATGCAAATTATGCAAATAAGGTACGTTGCATATTTGACCATGGAATAAAAGGCCTATGTCTTAGCTTTATTTCAGTACAAATTTTAGTACTCTACGACTAAAAGCAGCTGAGATATTATTGATCTTGTACGTATACCCCCATTCGTGAAACACATTTTTAATGTTTTCATAAATATTTATGAATATGCAAATTAGATAATTTCCATATGCAACAAGGGGATATTAGGCATATGTCTAAGCTTTAATTTGGTATTAAGTTTAGTAGTCTAGGATAAGTAACAGCTGAGATATGAGTAATTTTATAGGCAGACCCCCCTTCTCAAATTCGCTATGGGTTGGCATAGAAACCATGCAATTTCACATAGCCCAAACCAAAATTTTTTTGAGGACACCTTCGTTTCCCATCCAGGGGGTCCCAATGAACAATTTGGCACCCATGAAAAATTGTCCTGGGGTGGGGGGAGGGGTGCAAGGTAACCTAAATTGGATGCCGGGGTAAAAGCTAAGCCTATTTGGACAGCTTTGTAAAAATAATATGAAGATAACAAATGATTTCACCCTGACACCAGCAAAGCAGCCAGCTATCTCTTCCCCTTCAAGATGATTGCAAAACTAGAATTACACAAAGTAACGCACAGCAAAACATAGAACAATTACAGAATCCCACAATGGGAGCAACAATAAACGACGAATCAACAACAACAGAGCCACCGCCTTAGAACGGATAGCAGCCTAAGCCAGTTAGGGCTTAAATGAATTTTACTGGTACCAAATCTTCGCCCTAGATTCTCCTGTTGTTGAAGCACATAAAATGTTTAGCTCGACTGGATGCATCCTAATGCAATGTATCAACACAGAGAAACAATCTATTCAAATAAACACATTATGATGAAACAAAGAAAACGCCTCACGACACACAGATAGTCAGGGCTAAAGAAAACCTCATGTTGAGTTACGGTGAGATACAGACAACCATATACGCGCAGTCTAATCAGAGCCTTTGCTAGTCGCTTGGGTATTCTATGACTCTTAGGCTACTGACCAAACATCATTTTGAGCTTGTAAGCTTAAAGGAGGCTGTACATGCCCGTCTGAGTCAACACTTGCCAAAATGCCACATTGTTGGAAATCACATGTCGATGTTCTATTATTTCGTGTTTAGGTGCTAGATTGAGACACCCCAGTGGTCATCTACCCTGTCCATAAATACAAAACATACCTTTATGTCTAATAGTTACTGGAAGCGATATCCAGCACATGTCGTTCTTCTGTAGGACCTTTGAACTCATGTACCAACATTCTAAAGGAAAAATATTGGCTTATTGTTAGGAGTGAATCGTAAGTGTCACAGTTTCCAATAGACTAAGGGCCCAATGTACCCTAGGTCCCCCCTAGTGGGATTTTATGACACCTATATCAATGCAAAGCTTACTATCTTCCGTATTGAATGTCACTTGTTGGACAAAAATGGATGCTGGATGAACTTACTGTATGCAATTGATTATCTGCCCCTGATTTCTAAATATTTAATTTATTTGTGAATTTATATAAATGAGAATAAAGTCCAAATTTACAAATTCTCAAACCACATATCTTAAAATTAATATTTATTGTGCTAATTCTTGTATCTAAAAAGAAAGGATAACTCTTTTTGTAAACTATAAGGGTTATACCCCTTGTAACTGTACAAAATAGCCAATTGAGCCATAATATACATTTAACAATTTTTCACAGTCTGCAAAAGCACTGAATATAGTTATTTAGATAGTTATTACAGAGGATAGCACTTTCTTAACATATCTATGAGATCTGCTGCTTTAAAAGCAGTGTCCTTGAGGGGATGCCATACATCACACTAGTCATGATACTCCCAGTAATAAAATTAAAAGCCCTCATGAACACAGTTTCCAAGTGGGCATTTACATGAGTCGACAGTGGAAGATAGACATAGTATTTCCTTGGAATTGGTATTTTTCTGTTTATGATAAGATAATATATTTAAATTCCAAGCTTTACAAACTGAAGGAGAAAGAAGTTGCCTTGTACGATTTTGTAGCAGACTGCTACCACAAAGTATTGCAGTGATTTTACATTTTAATACTCTATAATACGAAAGCGCATTTATGAGGTTTTATAATTTTTTTTGTTACATGTAAAATGCTTCTAATTATCTCCATCGTAAATATATAAGCCAGCTTTTAACAAAATATTCTTGGTTTTAAGAAACTACGAAAGCACATTTTGGCCACATTTGCTTGCAGGTAGCTGGCTAGCTGCATGAATAGATCTCACACATATTCTCTAGTTGGTCCTTTTTGGGGGATCGACTGTTGCATTTTGAGCTTCCACTCATGACAGTCATTCTCTGTCAGTTGTTCCCATGTCATCTTTCACCCCTGGCCTGCGCCTTCAATTAATGTGCACATCACATGCTGACTGAATGCACCACTAGAATGCGCCACAAGTCCAAACCAGTTAAGCCATCTCTCCCTCAAATGAGGTCACATTTCTCGAGCTTAAGCTTTACCAGAAACTCTCTTGACCGAGCTCAGTGGCCACATCCTTTGGCATGATATTGAAGATCTGTTTAAACATGGCCAAGTCTTGAGCTGCAAGTGCTGAAGGTTCGGCACGGTCAACGGTCAAGTTTCACTGCCATGGAGGATGGTACTCCATGCGTAAGAGCTCTACACAGGGCCACAGGACTTTTAAGAGGGGTGGCGGGATGTTAGGACAGACAGTAGCTCCCTGAATGTCTTGCAGGCCAAATGATCATGAGTACTGACTGCCACCTCACAGCCTCTGCCAACCGAAAGCAAGTCAGTCAGGTAGTAGAAGGAAGCTACCACCTACAGATTATCAGGTTGTACCTTAATAGCACTCTCCAGTCTGCTGGAAATTGTTTTTGAACCATATTATTAAGATTATGAGCAGAGTACTAAGTGCAGAGCGATGGTGGACCCCGCCATTCATCTTAATTTCTTGGCTGTAATGATTAACAACACAGATATGGTTTAGCGCATTGATGTTCACTCCCTGAGTGACATAGCCCTCTCAGCTTTCACTAAATAAATTTTCCAGGGGCACTGTTAATTGCTTCTAGGTCCAGGAAGGCCATAAAAATATATTTGTTTACTATTAGGCATTTCTTCTGCATTTACCACATCAGAACGATTGCATCTGTAGTGCTCTTCCTGGGACAAAGCTCGACTGATATCATCAATAGACACCATCAGTTGTATAAGGCTATCGACAATCCTTTCTAGGATTTTCATGGATGATCACTCAGTTTTACCCTCGATGGTCGCCTCCACCCTGAGCGTCACCATTTTCCCCATGTAATTATAGACAATGGAACTTTGCTTCCAGACAGTTGGGCTATTGCAATATCTACACTTTTGGACAGGTAGGGTCAATGATTTAGGGCTTGATTTGTGACAGCGTATCAATCAAGATGTCGCATACCAGCTGATGGCTACAGAGCAACCACCTTTACAGAGATACCCATCACATCAGTAACAGGCCCTTTTGAAATAACACATGCTGTATTGCCTGACCTGTCTGTAATGAGGTGAATGTTGCGTTTCTTGAGGCACATGTTACACAGGAGCAGATCATAGGCCAATGCATATTCCAGGATCCTCTCACCCTCAATATATGGGACTGGCTTGGCTTGTCATACCCATATTCACCATGTACCTCTTTGTAACCTAAGCCTGTTCTGCCTCCATGGCCATTACAATCACAATAGAGGATGAGGGATGCTGATGCTGGGGTTATTGCAGGCATGGCACGTTGTTGATTATATAAACGATCCTTTACAGCATCCCTAGGACCGTAGTGTGGGGAACAGACATGGAGCAAACTCTCGCTGATCGACTAGGTTTTCACCAAGATGACCCTGTTAAAGACTTTCTTTACCTCAAATACCTTCTCTATCCACCCCACCATCAGTACGTTTGCTAATTCCTCTGATCAGGGTCTTAAACTAATTGCTAACAGACCGCTATTGCTAACAGACCGCTCTGTTAAAATGAAAAAATACCAACCAACAACTCTCTTAAGATTGATATGGACTGGTCCCATTAATAAGAATGGGAAATTCTATTTGGATTATATTGGTTAAAAGCAACATGTGCAAATGAAATATGGCTTCAAATAGAGCACTGTTGGCGGTTGGTTTTATAAACCAGCCTCCAACACCGATAAAATACATGTACCACAATGTGAAACATTAATACGAGGATCATCTCATAAACAGCGGGGTTTTCCTTATAATATAAGAGTTTGTACCATGGAAACATCACAAATGTAACCATTAGGTGGCCTTACTCGTCACATAAACAACATATCGAAACGTTTGATGGGATGTGATGTCGCCTGTTGCTTCACATCAAAAAAATGTTATTTAAGCTAACCTGGCCAAATGTTTTAAATGGCTGCCATGGTTACTTGCATTTGCAGATGAAGCTCCAAAAAGGATCTGTTTTCTAAACTACAACATAAGCTAACTATTCGGTACAGCTCCTTCACTTATTTTGAAAAATGTCAATTTGGCTGGTACGTTTAGCATGAAAAGCGACAAAAGTGTAAAAATTGTGGCTTCAGAAAATGGGGTAGGGGTCATGAATTGGCCCTATAATTATCGTTGGTTGGTATAAAAGTTTTGAGCAATCCTTAAAATTATTATAAATATAAATTCTCTATTTCAAAACAGTATGTATTAAAGACATGTATCAAATGTGTCTCTTGCTGCCTAGCAACAAGAATATAGACCATGCAAAAACTTTTAATCTTCCACAATTACGTGGTTGCTTAGGCAACTGTGACTAACTTGGACATGTTAATGGCCATATTTAATAGGTAACACTAATAACAATAAAACTAGAACAAAGTAAATGACAAGTTATGATCAGGGGAGCGCAGTGGCTCAGTGGTAGAGTGTTTCAATCGAGACCGAAGGGCCGCAGGTTAGAGCCTCACTGGCATCACTGCATTGTGTCATTGAGCAAGCCACATGCATGCTTAGTACTGTTTCAACCCAGGGAGATTCGTCCCAACATAGCTGAGACGTAAAGAACTAAATCAAAAAAACAAGCAAGTTATGTTCACATTCATGATAATAGTTGAATGTCAGCTTATGTTTCTTTAACATGAGGTTTTGTGTGAGGAAAATCCGGCCAGGTAAGCTTAAATTATATCAGTGTTTGGTTGCTAAGCAACAATCAACCTCACTTTCCATCAAATATTTGGATTTGTTGTTGCATGCTCTACAAGTTATGCACATAATGGTTACATTTGAGATGGTTAAATGATACAAACTCTTACATTATAATGGAAATCCTGCTACTTATTGGATGTTCCTCATACATTGACTTTATTGCAAAGATACTAGCTATGTCGATATATTATACCAAATATGGGACATTTATGTGCATAAAATAAGTAGTTTTAATGTGGTTGTAAAAAATACCGCCTATTTCATCTAAAATCCATTTACAGGCAAAGTTCCAGTTTTTCTTATTTTGGGGGTCATTTTACCCCACCCACTATTTTGTTATACTTAAGCAATATTGTGTATCTATTGAGCAGTAAATTAAACAATAAATGATTTGGTTAATTTTTGTGCCATTTTCAACATTTAAATGCCAAAAAATGAAAACAACATATTGCACTCATTTGTTTAAAATATCGTTTTTAAACAAATTAAGTATTTTTTTTAGATTCTAATTTATATTCATGGGTATGCATAAAAGTAAATCATAAAGGAAAGGTGCAGGACATGCAGTAAACATATCGAGAACATTTTAGCACTTCTTAGACTGATTTATAAGAATTATAAACAAGGATTAATACTAAAAAATAAAAATTTTGGTGGTTGCCATGGAAACATACCGACAGTTTGCCTATTTAGCATCCGATTTTCGTCCAACAACTAGGATTTGTTAACATATACCCTAAACTTCAAGAATGTATGGGTCTCACAAAATCCCGCTAGGGGGGAGGGTTTCCATTATTGACCCTTGGACTACAAAGTGCTTACTTTGAATTCAAATAAACGCAGAAATAATCTAGACCTATTTTTCAAAATAGTGCCACACTGATGCTGTCGAACTATTCACCATATCTACATTAATTGCTGGTTCCCTGTCTACAGGTGGCCAGTAATGTAAATACAGGTAACCAGAACCCCCCATTTACAGGCATTGGGGAGTACTGGTTACCTGTTTTTTTCCATTACTGACCACCTGTAAAGCGGGAACCAGCAATTAATGTAGATATGGTTAATAGGTTACTTGTCCGTTGTAGATATGGTGAATAGGTTACTTGTCCGTTATAATGGATCAAAGAGATAGTTAATCGCGTGTTTGTAATTTTTGCATTATCACTATATATAATGTCATTCTTTACACACCCATAAGTTTTATTCTTTCAGAGATAAGATTCTGTAATTTTCAGACAGAACGTGTCTTTGTAACAATATGAAACTAACACATAACATGTCTAAGCGTTTTGAAAAGACCATAATGGGGTAGAGAATAGGGACAGTTTAAGAAATAAGTGTGCATTTACCATGCCTGGTTGTTTACCTTAATGATAATCTCATCAAAATTAGCTGTAAATTGTCACCAATTTATCTATTCTAATAAGTAAAACAAGAAAATATTCATGACTGGAAAGCTTCCTTCGTTTTTCAAGGAAACTATTGAGGCGACGCTTAACTTATCTCTGACTGTATATATACTCTATCGTGATAGGGCGTTTATTTACCTCAGTTTAACAGTCTATTTCCCATATATATCACTATAATAGCAAGCACAGTTGATGATCAAAATAAATTCTCATTCAAATTGAAGTACGGCTATAATGTGCATTTAAGAAAAATGCGATTTAAATATATGGACTTGGGTGCAAGGGTGCATAAACAGCTGGTCTATATGTATTTCTTGAATATGCCTTGTGTCTCCAGTTCGTATTTCAACAAAATAAAACGAACGTCTCATTTAGGGAAATAACCCGCCTTATCGCTAAATCCTATACTGTTCGTTGCTGCTTCAATTGTGTGGCAGTTGGTGTTGTATTATGCCGTTCATGATCTAGTGATCATATTATGCATGTGAGATGATTGCTTTACTTTTGATGTGCTATGTTGTGGTTAATGTATTTGTTATGCTCTGGTGTCATGATTTAACAACAGTAGAATCCAGGGTGAAGGTTTGGCGCCGGTAAAATGTATCTAAGCCCCCCGGTGGCTTAGGATGCTGTCCGTTCTAGGGCTGCGGTTCTGTTGTTATTGAACAGCGAACACTTGGCTTATTTTGTCTATTATAAAGTGTAATGTGAATGGAAAATGAGTTAAGTACACGAGGGCCAATAAAATGTTTAAATTAAATTAAAATTATACATGTAAGAAGTTCTTTTTTCGTTATTATCATAACATTACTATATACACAAGTACTTGTGATTGACCATCATTTTATTTGAGTGGAACTAGCAGAAAAAGTACGAACTAAACCACTGCTGCTGTACAATGAAAGGAACTGTGAACTAATGAGTTTCGTACGCGACCCTTGTAAGGATATCATAAGTTTCTAAATAAAATCTTGGTACGAAGGCATATTTACATCACAGATACAAAAATAAATTATTAAACGTTTAAGAATGTGTATATATGTATATCTGATGCAGGTAGTATAATATAATATACAAAGGCTGGTCACATGTCCACGCTAAAGCTCTGCTGACAAAACATAATGTCACTATTCCTCAGTACTGTTATGTGACTGTGGTCTTTCCTTGTCACTTCATAC
>CAXHUL010000335.1:56200-91033 GCA_964019695.1 Loripinus fragilis | reverse complement strand
CAATATACAATAAATTGAAGCACATAGATAAACAACATTGGGCTACGTTTACGGAAGCAAACAATCTATTTCGATAAATGTTTATTGGCAGCAAAAACGACTGTTTGCATCATCTGGGCACCAACAGGGCACCATTTCCCAACTAAATTTTGCAACTATATTTAAATAGTAAAAATGGGATAGATGTATAAAACGCTCAATTTTGAAAAAACTGCCACCACAATTTGACTGCACAAGGAGCCTAGAAATAGTGTAGATGGTCCGTACAACTGTTTATGAAGTTAAACACCCTCTGGCAAGAAAACTGGTTGAAATAAATTTACAATTTTTTAGTGTGAGGGCTGGACTGATTTGGACATTTTAAACAAATATCTTTGAATTTTAGGGTAAACCCAAGTAATGGCTGATACTAAAAATAAATTCCTTTGTTCTTTCGGGGACACACCTATATGTTAACCATCTAATGTACACTCAGATGTTTATCCACCTTAACGAATACCCTTACACCTTTACTACAGTTTACCATTTGATTGTTGGTAAACCAAGATGTTAACCCATCTCAACCATTACCTTAACACCTTGACTACAGTTTACTTTTTACTGTAAGTACAAACAGATGTTAACCCACCTTAACCATAACCCTTACACCTTTACTAAAGTTTACCATTTAACTGTAGGTGGGGTTAGGGTTAGGGTTAGGGTTAGGGTTAGGGTTAGGGTTAGGGTTAGGGTTAGGGTTAGGGTTAGGGTTAGGGTTAGGGTAGGGTTAGGGTTAGGGTTAGGGTTAGGGGTTAGGGTTAGGGTTAGGGTTAGGGTTAGGGTTAGGGTTAGGGTTAGGGTTAGGGTTAGGGTTAGGGTTAGGGTTAGGGGTTAGGGTTAGGGTTAGGGTTAGGGTTAGGGTTAGGGTTAGGGTTAGGGTTAGGGGTTAGGGTTAGGGTTAGGGTTAGGGTTAGGGTAGGGTTAGGGTTAGGGTTAGGGTTAGGGGTTAGGGTTAGGGTTAGGGTTAGGGTTAGGGTTAGGGTTAGGGTTAGGGTTAGGGTTAGGGGTTAGGGTTAGGGTTAGGGTTAGGGTTAGGGTTAGGGTTAGGGTTAGGGAATCAGTATTTTTGCCCGAGTGGAAGTGGTCGGAAGGATATGTGTATGTAATTGGGTTGGGGTTAAGTAAGGGTTAGCCACTTCACTGACCCTGGCGTAGGAAAGTGTTACTATTTTCAGTAAGTGTTACCGAACTTCTTTTTTCAAGGGAGACAACTTAACATTCTCAAGGGAGACAATAAGCATGATCAATATACGTATTATGGACGTTACATGATGTTATTACAAGAAATAGAAAATGCTACAATTGTGTTAGTGCTAGGGTGTTAGGTTAGGTTAGGTGTTAGGGGTTAGGTTAGGAGTTAGTTAGGGTTAGGTTAGGTGTGAGGGTTAGGGTTAGGGTTAGTTTAGAGTTTAACTTAAACCCCAACCCTAGTGGAAGCATGCAAACATACAATTGTAAATAGTTGGGAGAGGGTTAGGGTTAGAGCGTTTATTTTGTGTTCTGTAGTAAGTTATTTTTTACGAAGACTTTGAAAATCACAACCCCAACCCTGACCCTCATTGGTCATATGGAGAGCAATTTTAGGGTCAATGGAAAATATCTTATGCATGTAATGGTAAGAGCTGTTAGGTGTTGTAGGTTGGTGTTAGGGGTTAGTGTTAGGTTAGGGGTTCGTTAGTGGGTTGTGTTAGGTTAGGTTAGTGTTAGGGTTGGTGTTAGGGTTAGGGGTTGGTGTTAGGGTTAGGTTAGTGTTAGGTTAGTGTTATAGGGTTAGGTTGGGTTAGGTGTTAGGTTAGTGTTAGGGTGTTAGGTTTAGTGTAAGGTTAGGTGTTAGGGGGTAAGTGTTAGGGTTAGGGTTAGGTTAGGTATTAGGGGTTAGGTGTTAGGGTTAGGTGTTAGGGGGTTAGGGTTAGGGTTGGGTTAGTTTATGTATTAGGGGTTAGGTGTTAGGGTAAGGGTTAGGTTAGGGTGTTAGTATTTTTGTTATGGTTAGGGAATCAGTATTTTTGCCCGAGTGGAAGTGGTCGGAAGGATATGTGTATGTAATTGGGTTGGGGTTAAGTAAGGGTTAGCCACTTCACTGACCCTGGCGTAGGAAAGTGTTACTATTTTCAGTAAGTGTTACCGAACTTCTTTTTTCAAGGGAGACAACTTAACATTCTCAAGGGAGACAATAAGCATGATCAATATACGTATTATGGACGTTACATGATGTTATTACAAGAAATAGAAAAGGCTACAATTGTGTTAGTGCTAGGGTGTTAGGTTAGGTTAGGTGTTAGGGGTTAGGTTAGGAGTTAGTTAGGGTTAGGTTAGGTGTGAGGGTTAGGGTTAGGGTTAGTTTAGAGTTTAACTTAAACCCCAACCCTAGTGGAAGCATGCAAACATACAATTGTAAATAGTTGGGAGAGGGTTAGGGTTAGAGCGTTTATTTTGTGTTCTGTAGTAAGTTATTTTTTACGAAGACTTTGAAAATCACAACCCCAACCCTGACCCTCATTGGTCATATGGAGAGCAATTTTAGGGTCAATGGAAAATATCTTATGCATGTAATGGTAAGAGCTGTTAGGTGTTGTAGGTTGGTGTTAGGGGTTAGTGTTAGGTTAGGGGTTCGTTAGTGGGTTGTGTTAGGTTAGGTTAGTGTTAGGGTTGGTGTTAGGGTTAGGGGTTGGTGTTAGGGTTAGGTTAGTGTTAGGTTAGTGTTATAGGGTTAGGTTGGGTTAGGTGTTAGGTTAGTGTTAGGGTGTTAGGTTTAGTGTAAGGTTAGGTGTTAGGGGGTAAGTGTTAGGGTTAGGGTTAGGTTAGGTATTAGGGGTTAGGTGTTAGGGTTAGGTGTTAGGGGGTTAGGGTTAGGGTTGGGTTAGTTTATGTATTAGGGGTTAGGTGTTAGGGTTAGGGTTAGGGTTAGGGTTAGGGTTAGGGTTAGGGTTAGGGTTAGGGAATCAGTATTTTTGCCCGAGTGGAAGTGGTCGGAAGGATATGTGTATGTAATTGGGTTGGGGTTAAGTAAGGGTTAGCCACTTCACTGACCCTGGCGTAGGAAAGTGTTACTATTTTCAGTAAGTGTTACCGAACTTCTTTTTTCAAGGGAGACAACTTAACATTCTCAAGGGAGACAATAAGCATGATCAATATACGTATTATGGACGTTACATGATGTTATTACAAGAAATAGAAAATGCTACAATTGTGTTAGTGCTAGGGTGTTAGGTTAGGTTAGGTGTTAGGGGTTAGGTTAGGAGTTAGTTAGGGTTAGGTTAGGTGTGAGGGTTAGGGTTAGGGTTAGTTTAGAGTTTAACTTAAACCCCAACCCTAGTGGAAGCATGCAAACATACAATTGTAAATAGTTGGGAGAGGGTTAGGGTTAGAGCGTTTATTTTGTGTTCTGTAGTAAGTTATTTTTTACGAAGACTTTGAAAATCACAACCCCAACCCTGACCCTCATTGGTCATATGGAGAGCAATTTTAGGGTCAATGGAAAATATCTTATGCATGTAATGGTAAGAGCTGTTAGGTGTTGTAGGTTGGTGTTAGGGGTTAGTGTTAGGTTAGGGGTTCGTTAGTGGGTTGTGTTAGGTTAGGTTAGTGTTAGGGTTGGTGTTAGGGTTAGGGGTTGGTGTTAGGGTTAGGTTAGTGTTAGGTTAGTGTTATAGGGTTAGGTTGGGTTAGGTGTTAGGTTAGTGTTAGGGTGTTAGGTTTAGTGTAAGGTTAGGTGTTAGGGGGTAAGTGTTAGGGTTAGGGTTAGGTTAGGTATTAGGGGTTAGGTGTTAGGGTTAGGTGTTAGGGGGTTAGGGTTAGGGTTGGGTTAGTTTATGTATTAGGGGTTAGGTGTTAGGGTAAGGGTTAGGTTAGGGTGTTAGTATTTTTGTTATGGTTAGGGAATCAGTATTTTTGCCCGAGTGGAAGTGGTCGGAAGGATATGTGTATGTAATTGGGTTGGGGTTAAGTAAGGGTTAGCCACTTCACTGACCCTGGCGTAGGAAAGTGTTACTATTTTCAGTAAGTGTTACCGAACTTCTTTTTTCAAGGGAGACAACTTAACATTCTCAAGGGAGACAATAAGCATGATCAATATACGTATTATGGACGTTACATGATGTTATTACAAGAAATAGAAAATGCTACAATTGTGTTAGTGCTAGGGTGTTAGGTTAGGTTAGGTGTTAGGGGTTAGGTTAGGAGTTAGTTAGGGTTAGGTTAGGTGTGAGGGTTAGGGTTAGGGTTAGTTTAGAGTTTAACTTAAACCCCAACCCTAGTGGAAGCATGCAAACATACAATTGTAAATAGTTGGGAGAGGGTTAGGGTTAGAGTGTTTATTTTGTGTTCTGTAGTAAGTTATTTTTTACGAAGACTTTGAAAATCACAACCCCAACCCTGACCCTCATTGGTCATATGGAGAGCAATTTTAGGGTCAATGGAAAATATCTTATGCATGTAATGGTAAGAGCTGTTAGGTGTTGTAGGTTGGTGTTAGGGGTTAGTGTTAGGTTAGGGGTTCGTTAGTGGGTTGTGTTAGGTTAGGTTAGTGTTAGGGTTGGTGTTAGGGTTAGGGGTTGGTGTTAGGGTTAGGTTAGTGTTAGGTTAGTGTTATAGGGTTAGGTTGGGTTAGGTGTTAGGTTAGTGTTAGGGTGTTAGGTTTAGTGTAAGGTTAGGTGTTAGGGGGTAAGTGTTAGGGTTAGGGTTAGGTTAGGTATTAGGGGTTAGGTGTTAGGGTTAGGTGTTAGGGGGTTAGGGTTAGGGTTGGGTTAGTTTATGTATTAGGGGTTAGGTGTTAGGGTAAGGGTTAGGTTAGGGTGTTAGTATTTTTGTTATGGTTAGGGAATCAGTATTTTTGCCCGAGTGGAAGTGGTCGGAAGGATATGTGTATGTAATTGGGTTGGGGTTAAGTAAGGGTTAGCCACTTCACTGACCCTGGCGTAGGAAAGTGTTACTATTTTCAGTAAGTGTTACCGAACTTCTTTTTTCAAGGGAGACAACTTAACATTCTCAAGGGAGACAATAAGCATGATCAATATACGTATTATGGACGTTACATGATGTTATTACAAGAAATAGAAAATGCTACAATTGTGTTAGTGCTAGGGTGTTAGGTTAGGTTAGGTGTTAGGGGTTAGGTTAGGAGTTAGTTAGGGTTAGGTTAGGTGTGAGGGTTAGGGTTAGGGTTAGTTTAGAGTTTAACTTAAACCCCAACCCTAGTGGAAGCATGCAAACATACAATTGTAAATAGTTGGGAGAGGGTTAGGGTTAGAGCGTTTATTTTGTGTTCTGTAGTAAGTTATTTTTTACGAAGACTTTGAAAATCACAACCCCAACCCTGACCCTCATTGGTCATATGGAGAGCAATTTTAGGGTCAATGGAAAATATCTTATGCATGTAATGGTAAGAGCTGTTAGGTGTTGTAGGTTGGTGTTAGGGGTTAGTGTTAGGTTAGGGGTTCGTTAGTGGGTTGTGTTAGGTTAGGTTAGTGTTAGGGTTGGTGTTAGGGTTAGGGGTTGGTGTTAGGGTTAGGTTAGTGTTAGGTTAGTGTTATAGGTTAGGTTGGGTTAGGTGTTAGGTTAGTGTTAGGGTGTTAGGTTTAGTGTAAGGTTAGGTGTTAGGGGGTAAGTGTTAGGGTTAGGGTTAGGTTAGGTATTAGGGGTTAGGTGTTAGGGTTAGGTGTTAGGGGGTTAGGGTTAGGGTTGGGTTAGTTTATGTATTAGGGGTTAGGTGTTAGGGTAAGGGTTAGGTTAGGGTGTTAGTATTTTTGTTATGGTTAGGGAATCAGTATTTTTGCCCGAGTGGAAGTGGTCGGAAGGATATGTGTATGTAATTGGGTTGGGGTTAAGTAAGGGTTAGCCACTTCACTGACCCTGGCGTAGGAAAGTGTTACTATTTTCAGTAAGTGTTACCGAACTTCTTTTTTCAAGGGAGACAACTTAACATTCTCAAGGGAGACAATAAGCATGATCAATATACGTATTATGGACGTTACATGATGTTATTACAAGAAATAGAAAATGCTACAATTGTGTTAGTGCTAGGGTGTTAGGTTAGGTTAGGTGTTAGGGGTTAGGTTAGGAGTTAGTTAGGGTTAGGTTAGGTGTGAGGGTTAGGGTTAGGGTTAGTTTAGAGTTTAACTTAAACCCCAACCCTAGTGGAAGCATGCAAACATACAATTGTAAATAGTTGGGAGAGGGTTAGGGTTAGAGCGTTTATTTTGTGTTCTGTAGTAAGTTATTTTTTACGAAGACTTTGAAAATCACAACCCCAACCCTGACCCTCATTGGTCATATGGAGAGCAATTTTAGGGTCAATGGAAAATATCTTATGCATGTAATGGTAAGAGCTGTTAGGTGTTGTAGGTTGGTGTTAGGGGTTAGTGTTAGGTTAGGGGTTCGTTAGTGGGTTGTGTTAGGTTAGGTTAGTGTTAGGGTTGGTGTTAGGGTTAGGGGTTGGTGTTAGGGTTAGGTTAGTGTTAGGTTAGTGTTATAGGGTTAGGTTGGGTTAGGTGTTAGGTTAGTGTTAGGGTGTTAGGTTTAGTGTAAGGTTAGGTGTTAGGGGGTAAGTGTTAGGGTTAGGGTTAGGTTAGGTATTAGGGGTTAGGTGTTAGGGTTAGGTGTTAGGGGGTTAGGGTTAGGGTTGGGTTAGTTTATGTATTAGGGGTTAGGTGTTAGGGTAAGGGTTAGGTTAGGGTGTTAGTATTTTTGTTATGGTTAGGGAATCAGTATTTTTGCCCGAGTGGAAGTGGTCGGAAGGATATGTGTATGTAATTGGGTTGGGGTTAAGTAAGGGTTAGCCACTTCACTGACCCTGGCGTAGGAAAGTGTTACTATTTTCAGTAAGTGTTACCGAACTTCTTTTTTCAAGGGAGACAACTTAACATTCTCAAGGGAGACAATAAGCATGATCAATATACGTATTATGGACGTTACATGATGTTATTACAAGAAATAGAAAATGCTACAATTGTGTTAGTGCTAGGGTGTTAGGTTAGGTTAGGTGTTAGGGGTTAGGTTAGGAGTTAGTTAGGGTTAGGTTAGGTGTGAGGGTTAGGGTTAGGGTTAGTTTAGAGTTTAACTTAAACCCCAACCCTAGTGGAAGCATGCAAACATACAATTGTAAATAGTTGGGAGAGGGTTAGGGTTAGAGCGTTTATTTTGTGTTCTGTAGTAAGTTATTTTTTACGAAGACTTTGAAAATCACAACCCCAACCCTGACCCTCATTGGTCATATGGAGAGCAATTTTAGGGTCAATGGAAAATATCTTATGCATGTAATGGTAAGAGCTGTTAGGTGTTGTAGGTTGGTGTTAGGGGTTAGTGTTAGGTTAGGGGTTCGTTAGTGGGTTGTGTTAGGTTAGGTTAGTGTTAGGGTTGGTGTTAGGGTTAGGGGTTGGTGTTAGGGTTAGGTTAGTGTTAGGTTAGTGTTATAGGGTTAGGTTGGGTTAGGTGTTAGGTTAGTGTTAGGGTGTTAGGTTTAGTGTAAGGTTAGGTGTTAGGGGGTAAGTGTTAGGGTTAGGGTTAGGTTAGGTATTAGGGGTTAGGTGTTAGGGTTAGGTGTTAGGGGGTTAGGGTTAGGGTTGGGTTAGTTTATGTATTAGGGGTTAGGTGTTAGGGTAAGGGTTAGGTTAGGGTGTTAGTATTTTTGTTATGGTTAGGGAATCAGTATTTTTGCCCGAGTGGAAGTGGTCGGAAGGATATGTGTATGTAATTGGGTTGGGGTTAAGTAAGGGTTAGCCACTTCACTGACCCTGGCGTAGGAAAGTGTTACTATTTTCAGTAAGTGTTACCGAACTTCTTTTTTCAAGGGAGACAACTTAACATTCTCAAGGGAGACAATAAGCATGATCAATATACGTATTATGGACGTTACATGATGTTATTACAAGAAATAGAAAATGCTACAATTGTGTTAGTGCTAGGGTGTTAGGTTAGGTTAGGTGTTAGGGGTTAGGTTAGGAGTTAGTTAGGGTTAGGTTAGGTGTGAGGGTTAGGGTTAGGGTTAGTTTAGAGTTTAACTTAAACCCCAACCCTAGTGGAAGCATGCAAACATACAATTGTAAATAGTTGGGAGAGGGTTAGGGTTAGAGCGTTTATTTTGTGTTCTGTAGTAAGTTATTTTTTACGAAGACTTTGAAAATCACAACCCCAACCCTGACCCTCATTGGTCATATGGAGAGCAATTTTAGGGTCAATGGAAAATATCTTATGCATGTAATGGTAAGAGCTGTTAGGTGTTGTAGGTTGGTGTTAGGGGTTAGTGTTAGGTTAGGGGTTCGTTAGTGGGTTGTGTTAGGTTAGGTTAGTGTTAGGGTTGGTGTTAGGGTTAGGGGTTGGTGTTAGGGTTAGGTTAGTGTTAGGTTAGTGTTATAGGGTTAGGTTGGGTTAGGTGTTAGGTTAGTGTTAGGGTGTTAGGTTTAGTGTAAGGTTAGGTGTTAGGGGGTAAGTGTTAGGGTTAGGGTTAGGTTAGGTATTAGGGGTTAGGTGTTAGGGTTAGGTGTTAGGGGGTTAGGGTTAGGGTTGGGTTAGTTTATGTATTAGGGGTTAGGTGTTAGGGTAAGGGTTAGGTTAGGGTGTTAGTATTTTTGTTATGGTTAGGGAATCAGTATTTTTGCCCGAGTGGAAGTGGTCGGAAGGATATGTGTATGTAATTGGGTTGGGGTTAAGTAAGGGTTAGCCACTTCACTGACCCTGGCGTAGGAAAGTGTTACTATTTTCAGTAAGTGTTACCGAACTTCTTTTTTCAAGGGAGACAACTTAACATTCTCAAGGGAGACAATAAGCATGATCAATATACGTATTATGGACGTTACATGATGTTATTACAAGAAATAGAAAATGCTACAATTGTGTTAGTGCTAGGGTGTTAGGTTAGGTTAGGTGTTAGGGGTTAGGTTAGGAGTTAGTTAGGGTTAGGTTAGGTGTGAGGGTTAGGGTTAGGGTTAGTTTAGAGTTTAACTTAAACCCCAACCCTAGTGGAAGCATGCAAACATACAATTGTAAATAGTTGGGAGAGGGTTAGGGTTAGAGCGTTTATTTTGTGTTCTGTAGTAAGTTATTTTTTACGAAGACTTTGAAAATCACAACCCCAACCCTGACCCTCATTGGTCATATGGAGAGCAATTTTAGGGTCAATGGAAAATATCTTATGCATGTAATGGTAAGAGCTGTTAGGTGTTGTAGGTTGGTGTTAGGGGTTAGTGTTAGGTTAGGGGTTCGTTAGTGGGTTGTGTTAGGTTAGGTTAGTGTTAGGGTTGGTGTTAGGGTTAGGGGTTGGTGTTAGGGTTAGGTTAGTGTTAGGTTAGTGTTATAGGGTTAGGTTGGGTTAGGTGTTAGGTTAGTGTTAGGGTGTTAGGTTTAGTGTAAGGTTAGGTGTTAGGGGGTAAGTGTTAGGGTTAGGGTTAGGTTAGGTATTAGGGGTTAGGTGTTAGGGTTAGGTGTTAGGGGGTTAGGGTTAGGGTTGGGTTAGTTTATGTATTAGGGGTTAGGTGTTAGGGTAAGGGTTAGGTTAGGGTGTTAGTATTTTTGTTATGGTTAGGGAATCAGTATTTTTGCCCGAGTGGAAGTGGTCGGAAGGATATGTGTATGTAATTGGGTTGGGGTTAAGTAAGGGTTAGCCACTTCACTGACCCTGGCGTAGGAAAGTGTTACTATTTTCAGTAAGTGTTACCGAACTTCTTTTTTCAAGGGAGACAACTTAACATTCTCAAGGGAGACAATAAGCATGATCAATATACGTATTATGGACGTTACATGATGTTATTACAAGAAATAGAAAATGCTACAATTGTGTTAGTGCTAGGGTGTTAGGTTAGGTTAGGTGTTAGGGGTTAGGTTAGGAGTTAGTTAGGGTTAGGTTAGGTGTGAGGGTTAGGGTTAGGGTTAGTTTAGAGTTTAACTTAAACCCCAACCCTAGTGGAAGCATGCAAACATACAATTGTAAATAGTTGGGAGAGGGTTAGGGTTAGAGCGTTTATTTTGTGTTCTGTAGTAAGTTATTTTTTACGAAGACTTTGAAAATCACAACCCCAACCCTGACCCTCATTGGTCATATGGAGAGCAATTTTAGGGTCAATGGAAAATATCTTATGCATGTAATGGTAAGAGCTGTTAGGTGTTGTAGGTTGGTGTTAGGGGTTAGTGTTAGGTTAGGGGTTCGTTAGTGGGTTGTGTTAGGTTAGGTTAGTGTTAGGGTTGGTGTTAGGGTTAGGGGTTGGTGTTAGGGTTAGGTTAGTGTTAGGTTAGTGTTATAGGGTTAGGTTGGGTTAGGTGTTAGGTTAGTGTTAGGGTGTTAGGTTTAGTGTAAGGTTAGGTGTTAGGGGGTAAGTGTTAGGGTTAGGGTTAGGTTAGGTATTAGGGGTTAGGTGTTAGGGTTAGGTGTTAGGGGGTTAGGGTTAGGGTTGGGTTAGTTTATGTATTAGGGGTTAGGTGTTAGGGTAAGGGTTAGGTTAGGGTGTTAGTATTTTTGTTATGGTTAGGGAATCAGTATTTTTGCCCGAGTGGAAGTGGTCGGAAGGATATGTGTATGTAATTGGGTTGGGGTTAAGTAAGGGTTAGCCACTTCACTGACCCTGGCGTAGGAAAGTGTTACTATTTTCAGTAAGTGTTACCGAACTTCTTTTTTCAAGGGAGACAACTTAACATTCTCAAGGGAGACAATAAGCATGATCAATATACGTATTATGGACGTTACATGATGTTATTACAAGAAATAGAAAATGCTACAATTGTGTTAGTGCTAGGGTGTTAGGTTAGGTTAGGTGTTAGGGGTTAGGTTAGGAGTTAGTTAGGGTTAGGTTAGGTGTGAGGGTTAGGGTTAGGGTTAGTTTAGAGTTTAACTTAAACCCCAACCCTAGTGGAAGCATGCAAACATACAATTGTAAATAGTTGGGAGAGGGTTAGGGTTAGAGCGTTTATTTTGTGTTCTGTAGTAAGTTATTTTTTACGAAGACTTTGAAAATCACAACCCCAACCCTGACCCTCATTGGTCATATGGAGAGCAATTTTAGGGTCAATGGAAAATATCTTATGCATGTAATGGTAAGAGCTGTTAGGTGTTGTAGGTTGGTGTTAGGGGTTAGTGTTAGGTTAGGGGTTCGTTAGTGGGTTGTGTTAGGTTAGGTTAGTGTTAGGGTTGGTGTTAGGGTTAGGGGTTGGTGTTAGGGTTAGGTTAGTGTTAGGTTAGTGTTATAGGGTTAGGTTGGGTTAGGTGTTAGGTTAGTGTTAGGGTGTTAGGTTTAGTGTAAGGTTAGGTGTTAGGGGGTAAGTGTTAGGGTTAGGGTTAGGTTAGGTATTAGGGGTTAGGTGTTAGGGTTAGGTGTTAGGGGGTTAGGGTTAGGGTTGGGTTAGTTTATGTATTAGGGGTTAGGTGTTAGGGTAAGGGTTAGGTTAGGGTGTTAGTATTTTTGTTATGGTTAGGGAATCAGTATTTTTGCCCGAGTGGAAGTGGTCGGAAGGATATGTGTATGTAATTGGGTTGGGGTTAAGTAAGGGTTAGCCACTTCACTGACCCTGGCGTAGGAAAGTGTAACTATTTTCAGTAAGTGTTACCGAACTTCTTTTTTCAAGGGAGACAACTTAACATTCTCAAGGGAGACAATAAGCATGATCAATATACGTATTATGGACGTTACATGATGTTATTACAAGAAATAGAAAATGCTACAATTGTGTTAGTGCTAGGGTGTTAGGTTAGGTTAGGTGTTAGGGGTTAGGTTAGGAGTTAGTTAGGGTTAGGTTAGGTGTGAGGGTTAGGGTTAGGGTTAGTTTAGAGTTTAACTTAAACCCCAACCCTAGTGGAAGCATGCAAACATACAATTGTAAATAGTTGGGAGAGGGTTAGGGTTAGAGCGTTTATTTTGTGTTCTGTAGTAAGTTATTTTTTACGAAGACTTTGAAAATCACAACCCCAACCCTGACCCTCATTGGTCATATGGAGAGCAATTTTAGGGTCAAT
Source organism: Loripinus fragilis (assembly GCA_964019695.1). NCBI lineage: Eukaryota > Metazoa > Mollusca > Bivalvia > Lucinida > Lucinidae > Loripinus > Loripinus fragilis. The sequence continues at coordinate 79,059 of CAXHUL010000335.1, read as the reverse complement.
GGAAAATATCTTATGCATGTAATGGTAAGAGCTGTTAGGTGTTGTAGGTTGGTGTTAGGGGTTAGTGTTAGGTTAGGGGTTCGTTAGTGGGTTGTGTTAGGTTAGGTTAGTGTTAGGGTTGGTGTTAGGGTTAGGGGTTGGTGTTAGGGTTAGGTTAGTGTTAGGTTAGTGTTATAGGGTTAGGTTGGGTTAGGTGTTAGGTTAGTGTTAGGGTGTTAGGTTTAGTGTAAGGTTAGGTGTTAGGGGGTAAGTGTTAGGGTTAGGGTTAGGTTAGGTATTAGGGGTTAGGTGTTAGGGTTAGGTGTTAGGGGGTTAGGGTTAGGGTTGGGTTAGTTTATGTATTAGGGGTTAGGTGTTAGGGTAAGGGTTAGGTTAGGGTGTTAGTATTTTTGTTATGGTTAGGGAATCAGTATTTTTGCCCGAGTGGAAGTGGTCGGAAGGATATGTGTATGTAATTGGGTTGGGGTTAAGTAAGGGTTAGCCACTTCACTGACCCTGGCGTAGGAAAGTGTTACTATTTTCAGTAAGTGTTACCGAACTTCTTTTTTCAAGGGAGACAACTTAACATTCTCAAGGGAGACAATAAGCATGATCAATATACGTATTATGGACGTTACATGATGTTATTACAAGAAATAGAAAATGCTACAATTGTGTTAGTGCTAGGGTGTTAGGTTAGGTTAGGTGTTAGGGGTTAGGTTAGGAGTTAGTTAGGGTTAGGTTAGGTGTGAGGGTTAGGGTTAGGGTTAGTTTAGAGTTTAACTTAAACCCCAACCCTAGTGGAAGCATGCAAACATACAATTGTAAATAGTTGGGAGAGGGTTAGGGTTAGAGCGTTTATTTTGTGTTCTGTAGTAAGTTATTTTTTACGAAGACTTTGAAAATCACAACCCCAACCCTGACCCTCATTGGTCATATGGAGAGCAATTTTAGGGTCAATGGAAAATATCTTATGCATGTAATGGTAAGAGCTGTTAGGTGTTGTAGGTTGGTGTTAGGGGTTAGTGTTAGGTTAGGGGTTCGTTAGTGGGTTGTGTTAGGTTAGGTTAGTGTTAGGGTTGGTGTTAGGGTTAGGGGTTGGTGTTAGGGTTAGGTTAGTGTTAGGTTAGTGTTATAGGGTTAGGTTGGGTTAGGTGTTAGGTTAGTGTTAGGGTGTTAGGTTTAGTGTAAGGTTAGGTGTTAGGGGGTAAGTGTTAGGGTTAGGGTTAGGTTAGGTATTAGGGGTTAGGTGTTAGGGTTAGGTGTTAGGGGGTTAGGGTTAGGGTTGGGTTAGTTTATGTATTAGGGGTTAGGTGTTAGGGTAAGGGTTAGGTTAGGGTGTTAGTATTTTTGTTATGGTTAGGGAATCAGTATTTTTGCCCGAGTGGAAGTGGTCGGAAGGATATGTGTATGTAATTGGGTTGGGGTTAAGTAAGGGTTAGCCACTTCACTGACCCTGGCGTAGGAAAGTGTTACTATTTTCAGTAAGTGTTACCGAACTTCTTTTTTCAAGGGAGACAACTTAACATTCTCAAGGGAGACAATAAGCATGATCAATATACGTATTATGGACGTTACATGATGTTATTACAAGAAATAGAAAATGCTACAATTGTGTTAGTGCTAGGGTGTTAGGTTAGGTTAGGTGTTAGGGGTTAGGTTAGGAGTTAGTTAGGGTTAGGTTAGGTGTGAGGGTTAGGGTTAGGGTTAGTTTAGAGTTTAACTTAAACCCCAACCCTAGTGGAAGCATGCAAACATACAATTGTAAATAGTTGGGAGAGGGTTAGGGTTAGAGCGTTTATTTTGTGTTCTGTAGTAAGTTATTTTTTACGAAGACTTTGAAAATCACAACCCCAACCCTGACCCTCATTGGTCATATGGAGAGCAATTTTAGGGTCAATGGAAAATATCTTATGCATGTAATGGTAAGAGCTGTTAGGTGTTGTAGGTTGGTGTTAGGGGTTAGTGTTAGGTTAGGGGTTCGTTAGTGGGTTGTGTTAGGTTAGGTTAGTGTTAGGGTTGGTGTTAGGGTTAGGGGTTGGTGTTAGGGTTAGGTTAGTGTTAGGTTAGTGTTATAGGGTTAGGTTGGGTTAGGTGTTAGGTTAGTGTTAGGGTGTTAGGTTTAGTGTAAGGTTAGGTGTTAGGGGGTAAGTGTTAGGGTTAGGGTTAGGTTAGGTATTAGGGGTTAGGTGTTAGGGTTAGGTGTTAGGGGGTTAGGGTTAGGGTTGGGTTAGTTTATGTATTAGGGGTTAGGTGTTAGGGTAAGGGTTAGGTTAGGGTGTTAGTATTTTTGTTATGGTTAGGGAATCAGTATTTTTGCCCGAGTGGAAGTGGTCGGAAGGATATGTGTATGTAATTGGGTTGGGGTTAAGTAAGGGTTAGCCACTTCACTGACCCTGGCGTAGGAAAGTGTTACTATTTTCAGTAAGTGTTACCGAACTTCTTTTTTCAAGGGAGACAACTTAACATTCTCAAGGGAGACAATAAGCATGATCAATATACGTATTATGGACGTTACATGATGTTATTACAAGAAATAGAAAATGCTACAATTGTGTTAGTGCTAGGGTGTTAGGTTAGGTTAGGTGTTAGGGGTTAGGTTAGGAGTTAGTTAGGGTTAGGTTAGGTGTGAGGGTTAGGGTTAGGGTTAGTTTAGAGTTTAACTTAAACCCCAACCCTAGTGGAAGCATGCAAACATACAATTGTAAATAGTTGGGAGAGGGTTAGGGTTAGAGCGTTTATTTTGTGTTCTGTAGTAAGTTATTTTTTACGAAGACTTTGAAAATCACAACCCCAACCCTGACCCTCATTGGTCATATGGAGAGCAATTTTAGGGTCAATGGAAAATATCTTATGCATGTAATGGTAAGAGCTGTTAGGTGTTGTAGGTTGGTGTTAGGGGTTAGTGTTAGGCTAGGGGTTCGTTAGTGGGTTGTGTTAGGTTAGGTTAGTGTTAGGGTTGGTGTTAGGGTTAGGGGTTGGTGTTAGGGTTAGGTTAGTGTTAGGTTAGTGTTATAGGGTTAGGTTGGGTTAGGTGTTAGGTTAGTGTTAGGGTGTTAGGTTTAGTGTAAGGTTAGGTGTTAGGGGGTAAGTGTTAGGGTTAGGGTTAGGTTAGGTATTAGGGGTTAGGTGTTAGGGTTAGGTGTTAGGGGGTTAGGGTTAGGGTTGGGTTAGTTTATGTATTAGGGGTTAGGTGTTAGGGTAAGGGTTAGGTTAGGGTGTTAGTATTTTTGTTATGGTTAGGGAATCAGTATTTTTGCCCGAGTGGAAGTGGTCGGAAGGATATGTGTATGTAATTGGGTTGGGGTTAAGTAAGGGTTAGCCACTTCACTGACCCTGGCGTAGGAAAGTGTTACTATTTTCAGTAAGTGTTACCGAACTTCTTTTTTCAAGGGAGACAACTTAACATTCTCAAGGGAGACAATAAGCATGATCAATATACGTATTATGGACGTTACATGATGTTATTACAAGAAATAGAAAATGCTACAATTGTGTTAGTGCTAGGGTGTTAGGTTAGGTTAGGTGTTAGGGGTTAGGTTAGGAGTTAGTTAGGGTTAGGTTAGGTGTGAGGGCTAGGGTTAGGGTTAGTTTAGAGTTTAACTTAAACCCCAACCCTAGTGGAAGCATGCAAACATACAATTGTAAATAGTTGGGAGAGAGTTAGGGTTAGAGCGTTTATTTTGTGTTCTGTAGTAAGTTATTTTTTACGAAGACTTTGAAAATCACAACCCCAACCCTGACCCTCATTGGTCATATGGAGAGCAATTTTAGGGTCAATGGAAAATATCTTATGCATGTAATGGTAAGAGCTGTTAGGTGTTGTAGGTTGGTGTTAGGGGTTAGTGTTAGGTTAGGGGTTCGTTAGTGGGTTGTGTTAGGTTAGGTTAGTGTTAGGGTTGGTGTTAGGGTTAGGGGTTGGTGTTAGGGTTAGGTTAGTGTTAGGTTAGTGTTATAGGGTTAGGTTGGGTTAGGTGTTAGGTTAGTGTTAGGGTGTTAGGTTTAGTGTAAGGTTAGGTGTTAGGGGGTAAGTGTTAGGGTTAGGGTTAGGTTAGGTATTAGGGGTTAGGTGTTAGGGTTAGGTGTTAGGGGGTTAGGGTTAGGGTTGGGTTAGTTTATGTATTAGGGGTTAGGTGTTAGGGTAAGGGTTAGGTTAGGGTGTTAGTATTTTTGTTATGGTTAGGGAATCAGTATTTTTGCCCGAGTGGAAGTGGTCGGAAGGATATGTGTATGTAATTGGGTTGGGGTTAAGTAAGGGTTAGCCACTTCACTGACCCTGGCGTAGGAAAGTGTTACTATTTTCAGTAAGTGTTACCGAACTTCTTTTTTCAAGGGAGACAACTTAACATTCTCAAGGGAGACAATAAGCATGATCAATATACGTATTATGGACGTTACATGATGTTATTACAAGAAATAGAAAATGCTACAATTGTGTTAGTGCTAGGGTGTTAGGTTAGGTTAGGTGTTAGGGGTTAGGTTAGGAGTTAGTTAGGGTTAGGTTAGGTGTGAGGGTTAGGGTTAGGGTTAGTTTAGAGTTTAACTTAAACCCCAACCCTAGTGGAAGCATGCAAACATACAATTGTAAATAGTTGGGAGAGGGTTAGGGTTAGAGCGTTTATTTTGTGTTCTGTAGTAAGTTATTTTTTACGAAGACTTTGAAAATCACAACCCCAACCCTGACCCTCATTGGTCATATGGAGAGCAATTTTAGGGTCAATGGAAAATATCTTATGCATGTAATGGTAAGAGCTGTTAGGTGTTGTAGGTTGGTGTTAGGGGTTAGTGTTAGGTTAGGGGTTCGTTAGTGGGTTGTGTTAGGTTAGGTTAGTGTTAGGGTTGGTGTTAGGGTTAGGGGTTGGTGTTAGGGTTAGGTTAGTGTTAGGTTAGTGTTATAGGGTTAGGTTGGGTTAGGTGTTAGGTTAGTGTTAGGGTGTTAGGTTTAGTGTAAGGTTAGGTGTTAGGGGGTAAGTGTTAGGGTTAGGGTTAGGTTAGGTATTAGGGGTTAGGTGTTAGGGTTAGGTGTTAGGGGGTTAGGGTTAGGGTTGGGTTAGTTTATGTATTAGGGGTTAGGTGTTAGGGTTAGGGTTAGGGTTAGGGTTAGGGTTAGGGTTAGGGTTAGGGTTAGGGAATCAGTATTTTTGCCCGAGTGGAAGTGGTCGGAAGGATATGTGTATGTAATTGGGTTGGGGTTAAGTAAGGGTTAGCCACTTCACTGACCCTGGCGTAGGAAAGTGTTACTATTTTCAGTAAGTGTTACCGAACTTCTTTTTTCAAGGGAGACAACTTAACATTCTCAAGGGAGACAATAAGCATGATCAATATACGTATTATGGACGTTACATGATGTTATTACAAGAAATAGAAAATGCTACAATTGTGTTAGTGCTAGGGTGTTAGGTTAGGTTAGGTGTTAGGGGTTAGGTTAGGAGTTAGTTAGGGTTAGGTTAGGTGTGAGGGTTAGGGTTAGGGTTAGTTTAGAGTTTAACTTAAACCCCAACCCTAGTGGAAGCATGCAAACATACAATTGTAAATAGTTGGGAGAGGGTTAGGGTTAGAGCGTTTATTTTGTGTTCTGTAGTAAGTTATTTTTTACGAAGACTTTGAAAATCACAACCCCAACCCTGACCCTCATTGGTCATATGGAGAGCAATTTTAGGGTCAATGGAAAATATCTTATGCATGTAATGGTAAGAGCTGTTAGGTGTTGTAGGTTGGTGTTAGGGGTTAGTGTTAGGTTAGGGGTTCGTTAGTGGGTTGTGTTAGGTTAGGTTAGTGTTAGGGTTGGTGTTAGGGTTAGGGGTTGGTGTTAGGGTTAGGTTAGTGTTAGGTTAGTGTTATAGGGTTAGGTTGGGTTAGGTGTTAGGTTAGTGTTAGGGTGTTAGGTTTAGTGTAAGGTTAGGTGTTAGGGGGTAAGTGTTAGGGTTAGGGTTAGGTTAGGTATTAGGGGTTAGGTGTTAGGGTTAGGTGTTAGGGGGTTAGGGTTAGGGTTGGGTTAGTTTATGTATTAGGGGTTAGGTGTTAGGGTTAGGGTTAGGGTTAGGGTTAGGGTTAGGGTTAGGGTTAGGGTTAGGGAATCAGTATTTTTGCCCGAGGTTAGGGTTAGGGTTAGGGTTAGGGTTAGGGTTAGGGTTAGGGTTAGGGTTAGGGTTAGGGGTAGGGTTAGGGTTAGGGTTAGGGTTAGGGTTAGGGTTAGGGTTAGGGTTAGGGTTAGGGTTAGGGTTAGGGTTAGGGTTAGGGTTAGGGTTAGGGTTAGGGTTAGGGTTAGGGAATCAGTATTTTTGCCCGAGTACAAGTAGTCGGAAGGATATGTGTATGTAATTGGGTTGGGGTTAAGTTAGGGTTAGCCACTTCACTGACCCTGGCGTAGGAAAGTGTTACTATTTTCAGTAAGTGTTACCGAACTTCTTTTTTCAAGGGAGACAACTTAACATTCTCAAGGGAGACAATAAGCATGATCAATATACGTATTATGGACGTTACATGATGTTATTACAAGAGATAGAAAATGCTACAATTTTGTTAGTGCTAGGGTGTTAGGTTAGGTTAGGTGTTAGGGGTTAGGTTAGGGGTTAGTTAGGGTTAGGTTAGGTGTGAGGGTTAGGGTTAGGGTTAGTTTAGAGTTTAACTTAAACCCCCACCCTAGTGGAAGCATGCAAACATACAATTGTAAATAGTTGGGAGAGGGTTAGGGTTAGAGCGTTTATTTTGTGTTCTGTAGTAAGTTATTTTTTACCAAGACTTTGAAAATCACAACCCCAACCCTGACCCTCATTGGTCATATGGAGAGCAATTTTAGGGTCAATGGAAAATATCTTAGTAAGTAAAAACTTGCAATATTGCATGTAATGGTAAGAGCTGTTAGGTGTTGTAGGTTGGTGTTAGGGGTTAGTGTTAGGTTAGGGGTTCGTTAGTGGGTTGTGTTAGGTTAGGTTAGTGTTAGGGTTGGTGTTAGGGTTAGGGGTTGGTGTTAGGGTTAGGTTAGTGTTAGGTTAGTGTTATAGGGTTAGGGTTAGGTTGGGTTAGGTGTTAGGTTAGTGTTAGGGTGTTAGGTTTAGTGTAAGGTTAGGTGTTAGGGGGTTAGTGTTAGGGTTAGGGTTAAGTTAGGTATTAGGGGTTAGGTGTTAGGGTTAGGTGTTATGGGGTTAGGGTTAGGGTTGGGTTAGTTTATGTATTAGGGGTTAGGTGTTAGGGTTAGGGTTAGGTTAGGGTGTTAGTATTTTTGTTATGGTTAGGGAATCAGTATTTTTGCCCGAGTACAAGTAGTCGGAAGGATATGTGTATGTAATTGGGTTGGGGTTAAGTTAGGGTTAGCCACTTCACTGACCCTGGCGTAGGAAAGTGTTACTATTTTCAGTAAGTGTTACCGAACTTCTTTTTTCAAGGGAGACAACTTAACATTCTCAAGGGAGACAATAAGCATGATCAATATACGTATTATGGACGTTACATGATGTTATTACAAGAGATAGAAAATGCTACAATTTTGTTAGTGCTAGGGTGTTAGGTTAGGTTAGGTGTTAGGGGTTAGGTTAGGGGTTAGTTAGGGTTAGGTTAGGTGTGAGGGTTAGGGTTAGGGTTAGTTTAGAGTTTAACTTAAACCCCCACCCTAGTGGAAGCATGCAAACATACAATTGTAAATAGTTGGGAGAGGGTTAGGGTTAGAGCGTTTATTTTGTGTTCTGTAGTAAGTTATTTTTTACCAAGACTTTGAAAATCACAACCCCAACCCTGACCCTCATTGGTCATATGGAGAGCAATTTTAGGGTCAATGGAAAATATCTTAGTAAGTAAAAACTTGCAATATTGCATGTAATGGTAAGAGCTGTTAGGTGTTGTAGGTTGGTGTTAGGGGTTAGTGTTAGGTTAGGGGTTCGTTAGTGGGTTGTGTTAGGTTAGGTTAGTGTTAGGGTTGGTGTTAGGGTTAGGGGTTGGTGTTAGGGTTAGGTTAGTGTTAGGTTAGTGTTATAGGGTTAGGGTTAGGTTGGGTTAGGTGTTAGGTTAGTGTTAGGGTGTTAGGTTTAGTGTAAGGTTAGGTGTTAGGGGGTTAGTGTTAGGGTTAGGGTTAAGTTAGGTATTAGGGGTTAGGTGTTAGGGTTAGGTGTTATGGGGTTAGGGTTAGGGTTGGGTTAGTTTATGTATTAGGGGTTAGGTGTTAGGGTTAGGGTTAGGTTAGGGTGTTAGTATTTTTGTTAGGGTTAGGGTTAGGGTTAGGGTTAGGGTTAGGGTTAGGGTTAGGGTTAGGGTTAGGGTTAGGGTTAGGGTTAGGGTTAGGGTTAGGGTTAGGGTTAGGGTTAGGGTTAGGGTTAGGGGTTAGGGTTAGGGTTAGGGTAGGGTTAGGGTTAGGGTAGGGTTAGGGTTAGGGTTAGGGTTAGGGTTAGGGTTAGGTTAGGGTTAGGGTTAGGTATGGACGTTACATGATGTTATTACAAGAGATAGAAAATGCTACAATTTTGTTAGTGCTAGGGTGTTAGGTTAGGTTAGGTGTTAGGGGTTAGGTTAGGGGTTAGTTAGGGTTAGGTTAGGTGTGAGGGTTAGGGTTAGGGTTAGTTTAGAGTTTAACTTAAACCCCCACCCTAGTGGAAGCATGCAAACATACAATTGTAAATAGTTGGGAGAGGGTTAGGGTTAGAGCGTTTATTTTGTGTTCTGTAGTAAGTTATTTTTTACCAAGACTTTGAAAATCACAACCCCAACCCTGACCCTCATTGGTCATATGGAGAGCAATTTTAGGGTCAATGGAAAATATCTTAGTAAGTAAAAACTTGCAATATTGCATGTAATGGTAAGAGCTGTTAGGTGTTGTAGGTTGGTGTTAGGGGTTAGTGTTAGGTTAGGGGTTCGTTAGTGGGTTGTGTTAGGTTAGGTTAGTGTTAGGGTTGGTGTTAGGGTTAGGGGTTGGTGTTAGGGTTAGGTTAGTGTTAGGTTAGTGTTATAGGGTTAGGGTTAGGTTGGGTTAGGTGTTAGGTTAGTGTTAGGGTGTTAGGTTTAGTGTAAGGTTAGGTGTTAGGGGGTTAGTGTTAGGGTTAGGGTTAAGTTAGGTATTAGGGGTTAGGTGTTAGGGTTAGGTGTTATGGGGTTAGGGTTAGGGTTGGGTTAGTTTATGTATTAGGGGTTAGGTGTTAGGGTTAGGGTTAGGTTAGGGTGTTAGTATTTTTGTTATGGTTAGGGAATCAGTATTTTTGCCCGAGTACAAGTAGTCGGAAGGATATGTGTATGTAATTGGGTTGGGGTTAAGTTAGGGTTAGCCACTTCACTGACCCTGGCGTAGGAAAGTGTTACTATTTTCAGTAAGTGTTACCGAACTTCTTTTTTTCAAGGGAGACAACTTAACATTCTCAAGGGAGACAATAAGCATGATCAATATACGTATTATGGACGTTACATGATGTTATTACAAGAGATAGAAAATGCTACAATTTTGTTAGTGCTAGGGTGTTAGGTTAGGTTAGGTGTTAGGGGTTAGGTTAGGGGTTAGTTAGGGTTAGGTTAGGTGTGAGGGTTAGGGTTAGGGTTAGTTTAGAGTTTAACTTAAACCCCCACCCTAGTGGAAGCATGCAAACATACAATTGTAAATAGTTGGGAGAGGGTTAGGGTTAGAGCGTTTATTTTGTGTTCTGTAGTAAGTTATTTTTTACCAAGACTTTGAAAATCACAACCCCAACCCTGACCCTCATTGGTCATATGGAGAGCAATTTTAGGGTCAATGGAAAATATCTTAGTAAGTAAAAACTTGCAATATTGCATGTAATGGTAAGAGCTGTTAGGTGTTGTAGGTTGGTGTTAGGGGTTAGTGTTAGGTTAGGGGTTCGTTAGTGGGTTGTGTTAGGTTAGGTTAGTGTTAGGGTTGGTGTTAGGGTTAGGGGTTGGTGTTAGGGTTAGGTTAGTGTTAGGTTAGTGTTATAGGGTTAGGGTTAGGTTGGGTTAGGTGTTAGGTTAGTGTTAGGGTGTTAGGTTTAGTGTAAGGTTAGGTGTTAGGGGGTTAGTGTTAGGGTTAGGGTTAAGTTAGGTATTAGGGGTTAGGTGTTAGGGTTAGGTGTTATGGGGTTAGGGTTAGGGTTGGGTTAGTTTATGTATTAGGGGTTAGGTGTTAGGGTTAGGGTTAGGTTAGGGTGTTAGTATTTTTGTTATGGTTAGGGAATCAGTATTTTTGCCCGAGTACAAGTAGTCGGAAGGATATGTGTATGTAATTGGGTTGGGGTTAAGTTAGGGTTAGCCACTTCACTGACCCTGGCGTAGGAAAGTGTTACTATTTTCAGTAAGTGTTACCGAACTTCTTTTTTCAAGGGAGACAACTTAACATTCTCAAGGGAGACAATAAGCATGATCAATATACGTATTATGGACGTTACATGATGTTATTACAAGAGATAGAAAATGCTACAATTTTGTTAGTGCTAGGGTGTTAGGTTAGGTTAGGTGTTAGGGGTTAGGTTAGGGGTTAGTTAGGGTTAGGTTAGGTGTGAGGGTTAGGGTTAGGGTTAGTTTAGAGTTTAACTTAAACCCCCACCCTAGTGGAAGCATGCAAACATACAATTGTAAATAGTTGGGAGAGGGTTAGGGTTAGAGCGTTTATTTTGTGTTCTGTAGTAAGTTATTTTTTACCAAGACTTTGAAAATCACAACCCCAACCCTGACCCTCATTGGTCATATGGAGAGCAATTTTAGGGTCAATGGAAAATATCTTAGTAAGTAAAAACTTGCAATATTGCATGTAATGGTAAGAGCTGTTAGGTGTTGTAGGTTGGTGTTAGGGGTTAGTGTTAGGTTAGGGGTTCGTTAGTGGGTTGTGTTAGGTTAGGTTAGTGTTAGGGTTGGTGTTAGGGTTAGGGGTTGGTGTTAGGGTTAGGTTAGTGTTAGGTTAGTGTTATAGGGTTAGGGTTAGGTTGGGTTAGGTGTTAGGTTAGTGTTAGGGTGTTAGGTTTAGTGTAAGGTTAGGTGTTAGGGGGTTAGTGTTAGGGTTAGGGTTAAGTTAGGTATTAGGGGTTAGGTGTTAGGGTTAGGTGTTATGGGGTTAGGGTTAGGGTTGGGTTAGTTTATGTATTAGGGGTTAGGTGTTAGGGTTAGGGTTAGGTTAGGGTGTTAGTATTTTTGTTATGGTTAGGGAATCAGTATTTTTGCCCGAGTACAAGTAGTCGGAAGGATATGTGTATGTAATTGGGTTGGGGTTAAGTTAGGGTTAGCCACTTCACTGACCCTGGCGTAGGAAAGTGTTACTATTTTCAGTAAGTGTTACCGAACTTCTTTTTTCAAGGGAGACAACTTAACATTCTCAAGGGAGACAATAAGCATGATCAATATACGTATTATGGACGTTACATGATGTTATTACAAGAGATAGAAAATGCTACAATTTTGTTAGTGCTAGGGTGTTAGGTTAGGTTAGGTGTTAGGGGTTAGGTTAGGGGTTAGTTAGGGTTAGGTTAGGTGTGAGGGTTAGGGTTAGGGTTAGTTTAGAGTTTAACTTAAACCCCCACCCTAGTGGAAGCATGCAAACATACAATTGTAAATAGTTGGGAGAGGGTTAGGGTTAGAGCGTTTATTTTGTGTTCTGTAGTAAGTTATTTTTTACCAAGACTTTGAAAATCACAACCCCAACCCTGACCCTCATTGGTCATATGGAGAGCAATTTTAGGGTCAATGGAAAATATCTTAGTAAGTAAAAACTTGCAATATTGCATGTAATGGTAAGAGCTGTTAGGTGTTGTAGGTTGGTGTTAGGGGTTAGTGTTAGGTTAGGGGTTCGTTAGTGGGTTGTGTTAGGTTAGGTTAGTGTTAGGGTTGGTGTTAGGGTTAGGGGTTGGTGTTAGGGTTAGGTTAGTGTTAGGTTAGTGTTATAGGGTTAGGGTTAGGTTGGGTTAGGTGTTAGGTTAGTGTTAGGGTGTTAGGTTTAGTGTAAGGTTAGGTGTTAGGGGGTTAGTGTTAGGGTTAGGGTTAAGTTAGGTATTAGGGGTTAGGTGTTAGGGTTAGGTGTTATGGGGTTAGGGTTAGGGTTGGGTTAGTTTATGTATTAGGGGTTAGGTGTTAGGGTTAGGGTTAGGTTAGGGTGTTAGTATTTTTGTTATGGTTAGGGAATCAGTATTTTTGCCCGAGTACAAGTAGTCGGAAGGATATGTGTATGTAATTGGGTTGGGGTTAAGTTAGGGTTAGCCACTTCACTGACCCTGGCGTAGGAAAGTGTTACTATTTTCAGTAAGTGTTACCGAACTTCTTTTTTCAAGGGAGACAACTTAACATTCTCAAGGGAGACAATAAGCATGATCAATATACGTATTATGGACGTTACATGATGTTATTACAAGAGATAGAAAATGCTACAATTTTGTTAGTGCTAGGGTGTTAGGTTAGGTTAGGTGTTAGGGGTTAGGTTAGGGGTTAGTTAGGGTTAGGTTAGGTGTGAGGGTTAGGGTTAGGGTTAGTTTAGAGTTTAACTTAAACCCCCACCCTAGTGGAAGCATGCAAACATACAATTGTAAATAGTTGGGAGAGGGTTAGGGTTAGAGCGTTTATTTTGTGTTCTGTAGTAAGTTATTTTTTACCAAGACTTTGAAAATCACAACCCCAACCCTGACCCTCATTGGTCATATGGAGAGCAATTTTAGGGTCAATGGAAAATATCTTAGTAAGTAAAAACTTGCAATATTGCATGTAATGGTAAGAGCTGTTAGGTGTTGTAGGTTGGTGTTAGGGGTTAGTGTTAGGTTAGGGGTTCGTTAGTGGGTTGTGTTAGGTTAGGTTAGTGTTAGGGTTGGTGTTAGGGTTAGGGGTTGGTGTTAGGGTTAGGTTAGTGTTAGGTTAGTGTTATAGGGTTAGGGTTAGGTTGGGTTAGGTGTTAGGTTAGTGTTAGGGTGTTAGGTTTAGTGTAAGGTTAGGTGTTAGGGGGTTAGTGTTAGGGTTAGGGTTAAGTTAGGTATTAGGGGTTAGGTGTTAGGGTTAGGTGTTATGGGGTTAGGGTTAGGGTTGGGTTAGTTTATGTATTAGGGGTTAGGTGTTAGGGTTAGGGTTAGGTTAGGGTGTTAGTATTTTTGTTATGGTTAGGGAATCAGTATTTTTGCCCGAGTACAAGTAGTCGGAAGGATATGTGTATGTAATTGGGTTGGGGTTAAGTTAGGGTTAGCCACTTCACTGACCCTGGCGTAGGAAAGTGTTACTATTTTCAGTAAGTGTTACCGAACTTCTTTTTTTCAAGGGAGACAACTTAACATTCTCAAGGGAGACAATAAGCATGATCAATATACGTATTATGGACGTTACATGATGTTATTACAAGAGATAGAAAATGCTACAATTTTGTTAGTGCTAGGGTGTTAGGTTAGGTTAGGTGTTAGGGGTTAGGTTAGGGGTTAGTTAGGGTTAGGTTAGGTGTGAGGGTTAGGGTTAGGGTTAGTTTAGAGTTTAACTTAAACCCCCACCCTAGTGGAAGCATGCAAACATACAATTGTAAATAGTTGGGAGAGGGTTAGGGTTAGAGCGTTTATTTTGTGTTCTGTAGTAAGTTATTTTTTACCAAGACTTTGAAAATCACAACCCCAACCCTGACCCTCATTGGTCATATGGAGAGCAATTTTAGGGTCAATGGAAAATATCTTAGTAAGTAAAAACTTGCAATATTGCATGTAATGGTAAGAGCTGTTAGGTGTTGTAGGTTGGTGTTAGGGGTTAGTGTTAGGTTAGGGGTTCGTTAGTGGGTTGTGTTAGGTTAGGTTAGTGTTAGGGTTGGTGTTAGGGTTAGGGGTTGGTGTTAGGGTTAGGTTAGTGTTAGGTTAGTGTTATAGGGTTAGGGTTAGGTTGGGTTAGGTGTTAGGTTAGTGTTAGGGTGTTAGGTTTAGTGTAAGGTTAGGTGTTAGGGGGTTAGTGTTAGGGTTAGGGTTAAGTTAGGTATTAGGGGTTAGGTGTTAGGGTTAGGTGTTATGGGGTTAGGGTTAGGGTTGGGTTAGTTTATGTATTAGGGGTTAGGTGTTAGGGTTAGGGTTAGGTTAGGGTGTTAGTATTTTTGTTATGGTTAGGGAATCAGTATTTTTGCCCGAGTACAAGTAGTCGGAAGGATATGTGTATGTAATTGGGTTGGGGTTAAGTTAGGGTTAGCCACTTCACTGACCCTGGCGTAGGAAAGTGTTACTATTTTCAGTAAGTGTTACCGAACTTCTTTTTTCAAGGGAGACAACTTAACATTCTCAAGGGAGACAATAAGCATGATCAATATACGTATTATGGACGTTACATGATGTTATTACAAGAGATAGAAAATGCTACAATTTTGTTAGTGCTAGGGTGTTAGGTTAGGTTAGGTGTTAGGGGTTAGGTTAGGGGTTAGTTAGGGTTAGGTTAGGTGTGAGGGTTAGGGTTAGGGTTAGTTTAGAGTTTAACTTAAACCCCCACCCTAGTGGAAGCATGCAAACATACAATTGTAAATAGTTGGGAGAGGGTTAGGGTTAGAGCGTTTATTTTGTGTTCTGTAGTAAGTTATTTTTTACCAAGACTTTGAAAATCACAACCCCAACCCTGACCCTCATTGGTCATATGGAGAGCAATTTTAGGGTCAATGGAAAATATCTTAGTAAGTAAAAACTTGCAATATTGCATGTAATGGTAAGAGCTGTTAGGTGTTGTAGGTTGGTGTTAGGGGTTAGTGTTAGGTTAGGGGTTCGTTAGTGGGTTGTGTTAGGTTAGGTTAGTGTTAGGGTTGGTGTTAGGGTTAGGGGTTGGTGTTAGGGTTAGGTTAGTGTTAGGTTAGTGTTATAGGGTTAGGGTTAGGTTGGGTTAGGTGTTAGGTTAGTGTTAGGGTGTTAGGTTTAGTGTAAGGTTAGGTGTTAGGGGGTTAGTGTTAGGGTTAGGGTTAAGTTAGGTATTAGGGGTTAGGTGTTAGGGTTAGGTGTTATGGGGTTAGGGTTAGGGTTGGGTTAGTTTATGTATTAGGGGTTAGGTGTTAGGGTTAGGGTTAGGTTAGGGTGTTAGTATTTTTGTTATGGTTAGGGAATCAGTATTTTTGCCCGAGTACAAGTAGTCGGAAGGATATGTGTATGTAATTGGGTTGGGGTTAAGTTAGGGTTAGCCACTTCACTGACCCTGGCGTAGGAAAGTGTTACTATTTTCAGTAAGTGTTACCGAACTTCTTTTTTCAAGGGAGACAACTTAACATTCTCAAGGGAGACAATAAGCATGATCAATATACGTATTATGGACGTTACATGATGTTATTACAAGAGATAGAAAATGCTACAATTTTGTTAGTGCTAGGGTGTTAGGTTAGGTTAGGTGTTAGGGGTTAGGTTAGGGGTTAGTTAGGGTTAGGTTAGGTGTGAGGGTTAGGGTTAGGGTTAGTTTAGAGTTTAACTTAAACCCCCACCCTAGTGGAAGCATGCAAACATACAATTGTAAATAGTTGGGAGAGGGTTAGGGTTAGAGCGTTTATTTTGTGTTCTGTAGTAAGTTATTTTTTACCAAGACTTTGAAAATCACAACCCCAACCCTGACCCTCATTGGTCATATGGAGAGCAATTTTAGGGTCAATGGAAAATATCTTAGTAAGTAAAAACTTGCAATATTGCATGTAATGGTAAGAGCTGTTAGGTGTTGTAGGTTGGTGTTAGGGGTTAGTGTTAGGTTAGGGGTTCGTTAGTGGGTTGTGTTAGGTTAGGTTAGTGTTAGGGTTGGTGTTAGGGTTAGGGGTTGGTGTTAGGGTTAGGTTAGTGTTAGGTTAGTGTTATAGGGTTAGGGTTAGGTTGGGTTAGGTGTTAGGTTAGTGTTAGGGTGTTAGGTTTAGTGTAAGGTTAGGTGTTAGGGGGTTAGTGTTAGGGTTAGGGTTAAGTTAGGTATTAGGGGTTAGGTGTTAGGGTTAGGTGTTATGGGGTTAGGGTTAGGGTTGGGTTAGTTTATGTATTAGGGGTTAGGTGTTAGGGTTAGGGTTAGGTTAGGGTGTTAGTATTTTTTTTATGGTTAGGGAATCAGTATTTTTGCCCGAGTACAAGTAGTCGGAAGGATATGTGTATGTAATTGGGTTGGGGTTAAGTTAGGGTTAGCCACTTCACTGACCCTGGCGTAGGAAAGTGTTACGTAGGGTTAGGGTTAGGGTTAGGGTTAGGGTTAGGGTTAGGGTTAGGGTTAGGGAATCAGTATTTTTGCCCGAGTGGAAGTGGTCGGAAGGATATGTGTATGTAATTGGGTTGGGGTTAAGTAAGGGTTAGCCATTTCACTGACCCTGGCGTAGGAAAGTGTTACTATTTTCAGTAAGTGTTACCTCACTTCTTTTTTCAAGGGAGACAACTTAACATTCTCAAGGGAGACAATAAGCATGATCAATATACGTATTATGGACGTTACATGATGTTATTACAAGAAATAGAAAATGCTACAATTGTGTTAGTGCTAGGGTGTGAGGTTAGGTTAGGTGTTAGGGGTAAGGTTAGGGGTTAGTTAGGGTTAGGTTAGGTGTGAGGGTCAGGGTTAGGGTTAGTTTAGAGTTTAACTTAAACCCCCACCCTAGTGGAAGCATGCAAACATACAATTGTAAATAGTTGGGAGAGGGTTAGGGTTAGAGCGTTTATTTTGTGTTCTGTAGTAAGTTATTTTTTACCAAGACTTTGAAAATCACAACCCCAACCCTGACCCTCATTGGTCATATGGAGACTAATTTTAGGGTCAATGGAAAATATCTTAGTAAGTAAAAACTTGCAAAATTGCATGTCATGGTAAGAGCTGTTAGGTGTTGTAGGTTGGTGTTAGGGGTTAGTGTTAGGTAAGGGGTTCGTTAGTGGGCTGTGTTAGGTTAGGTTAGGTTAGTGTTAGGGTTGGTGTTAGGGTTAGGGGTTGGTGTTAGGGTTAGGTTAGTGTTAGGTTAGTGTTATAGGGTTAGGGTTAGGTTGGGTTAGGTGTTAGGTTAGTGTAAGGTTAGGTGTTAGGGGGTTAGTGTTAGGGTTAGGTTAGGTATTAGGGGTTAGGTGTTAGGTGTTAGGGTTAGGTGTTAGGGGGTTAGGGTTAGGTTAGTTTATGTATTAGGGGTTAGGTGTTAGGGTTAGGGTTAGGTTAGGGTGCTAGTATTTTTGGCCCGGTTAGGGAATCAGTATTTTTGCCCGAGTGGAAGTGGTCGGAAGGATATGTGTATGTAATTGGGTTGGGGTTAAGTAAGGGTTAGCCACTTCACTGACCCTGGCGTAGGAAAGTGTTACTATTTTCAGTAAGTGTTACCGAACTTCTCTTTCAAGGGAGACAACTTAACATTCTCAAGGGAGACAATAAGCATGATCAATATACGTATTATGGACGTTACATGATGTTAATTCAAGAAATAGAAAATGCTACAATTGTGTTAGTGCTAGGGTGTTAGGTTAGGTTAGGTGTTAGGGGTTAGGTTAGGGGTTAGTTAGGGTTAGGTTAGGTGTGAGGGTCAGGGTTAGGGTTAGTTTAGAGTTTAAATTAATCCCCCACCCTAGTGTAAGCATGCAAACATACAATTGTAAATAGTTGGGAGAGGGTTAGGGTTAGAGCGTTTAATTTGTGTTCTGTAGTAAGTTATTTTTTACCAAGACTTTGAAAATCACAACCCCAACCCTGACCCTCATTGGTCATATGGAGACTAATTTTAGGGTCAATGGAAAATATCTTAGTAAGTAAAAACTTGCAAAATTGCATGTCATGGTAAGAGCTGTTAGGTGTTGTAGGTTGGTGTTAGGGGTTAGTGTTAGGTTAGGGGTTCGTTAGTGGGCTGTGTTAGGTTAGGTTAGGTTAGTGTTAGGGTTGGTGTTAGGGTTAGGGGTTGGTGTTAGGGTTAGGTTAGTGTTAGGTTAGTGTTATAGGGTTAGGGTTAGGTTGGGTTAGGTGTTAGGTTAGTGTAAGGTTAGGTGTTAGGGGGTTAGTGTTAGGGTTAGGTTAGGTATTAGGGGTTAGGTGTTAGGTGTTAGAGTTAGGTGTTAGGGGGTTAGTGTTAGGGTTAGGTTAGTTTATGTATTAGGGGTTAGGTGTTAGGGTTAGGGTTAGGTTAGGGTGCTAGTATTTTTGGCCCGGTTAGGGAATCAGTATTTTTGCCCGAGTGGAAGTGGTCGGAAGGATATGTGTATGTAATTGGGTTGGGGTTAAGTAAGGGTTAGCCACTTCACTGACCCTGGCGTAGGAAAGTGTTACTATTTTCAGTAAGTGTTACCGAACTTCTTTTTTCAAGGGAGACAACTTAACATTCTCAAGGGAGGCAATAAGCATGATCAATATACGTATTATGGACGTTACATGATGTTATTACATGAAATAGAAAATGCTACAATTGTGTTAGTGCTAGGGTGTTAGGTTAGGTTAGGGGTTAGGTTAGGGTTAGGGTTAGGGTTAGGGTTAGGGTTAGGGTTAGGGTTAGGGTTAGGGTTAGGGTTAGGGTTAGGGTTAGGGTTAGGGTTAGGGTTAGGGTTAGGGTTAGGGTTAGGGTTAGGGTTAGGGTTAGGGTTAGGGTTAGGGTTAGGGTTAGGGTTAGGGTTAGGGTTAGGGTTAGGGTTAGGGTTAGGGTTAGGGTTAGGGTTAGGGTTAGGGTTAGGGTTAGGGTTAGGGTTAGGGTTAGGGTTAGGGTTAGGGTTAGGGTTAGGGTTAGGGTTAGGGTTAGGGTTAGGGTTAGGGTTAGGGTTAGGGTTAGGGTTAGGGTTAGGGTTAGGGTTAGGGTTAGGGTTAGGGTTAGGGTTAGGGTTAGGGTTAGGGTTAGGGTTAGGGTTAGGGTTAGGGTTAGGGTTAGGGTTAGGGTTAGGGTTAGGGTTAGGGTTAGGGTTAGGGTTAGGGTTAGGGTTAGGGTTAGGGTTAGGGTTAGGGTTAGGGTTAGGGTTAGGGTTAGGGTTAGGGTTAGGGTTAGGGTTAGGGTTAGGGTTAGGGTTAGGGTTAGGGTTAGGGTTAGGGTTAGGGTTAGGGTTAGGGGTTAGGGTTAGGGTTAGGGTTAGGGTTAGGGTTAGGGTTAGGGTTAGGGTTAGGGTTAGGGTTAGGGTTAGGGTTAGGGTTAGGGTTAGGGTTAGGGTTAGGGTTAGGGTTAGGGTTAGGGTTAGGGTTAGGGTTAGGGTTAGGGTTAGGGTTAGGGTTAGGGTTAGGGTTAGGGTTAGGGTTAGGGTTAGGGTTAGGGTTAGGGTTAGGGTTAGGGTTAGGGTTAGGGTTAGGGTTAGGGTTAGGGTTAGGGTTAGGGTTAGGGTTAGGGTTAGGGTTAGGGTTAGGGTTAGGGTTAGGGTTAGGGTTAGGGTTAGGGTTAGGGTTAGGGTTAGGGTTAGGGTTAGGGTTAGGGTTAGGGTTAGGGTTAGGGTTAGGGTTAGGGTTAGGGTTAGGGTTAGGGTTAGGGTTAGGGTTAGGGTTAGGGTTAGGGTTAGGGTTAGGGTTAGGGTTAGGGTTAGGGTTAGGGTTAGGGTTAGGGTTAGGGTTAGGGTTAGGGTTAGGGTTAGGGTTAGGGTTAGGGTTAGGGTTAGGGTTAGGGTTAGGGTTAGGGTTAGGGTTAGGGTTAGGGTTAGGGTTAGGGTTAGGGTTAGGGTTAGGGTTAGGGTTAGGGTTAGGGTTAGGGTTAGGGTTAGGGTTAGGGTTAGGGTTAGGGTTAGGGTTAGGGTTAGGGTTAGGGTTAGGGTTAGGGTTAGGGTTAGGGTTAGGGTTAGGGTTAGGGTTAGGGTTAGGGTTAGGGTTAGGGTTAGGGTTAGGGTTAGGGTTAGGGTTAGGGTTAGGGTTAGGGTTAGGGTTAGGGTTAGGGTTAGGGTTAGGGTTAGGGTTAGGGTTAGGGTTAGGGTTAGGGTTAGGGTTAGGGTTAGGGTTAGGGTTAGGGTTAGGGTTAGGGTTAGGGTTAGGGTTAGGGTTAGGGTTAGGGTTAGGGTTAGGGTTAGGGTTAGGGTTAGGGTTAGGGTTAGGGTTAGGGTTAGGGTTAGGGTTAGGGTTAGGGTTAGGGTTAGGGTTAGGGTTAGGGTTAGGGTTAGGGTTAGGGTTAGGGTTAGGGTTAGGGTTAGGGTTAGGGTTAGGGTTAGGGTTAGGGTTAGGGTTAGGGTTAGGGTTAGGGTTAGGGTTAGGGTTAGGGTTAGGGTTAGGGTTAGGGTTAGGGTTAGGGTTAGGGTTAGGGTTAGGGTTAGGGTTAGGGTTAGGGTTAGGGTTAGGGTTAGGGTTAGGGTTAGGGTTAGGGTTAGGGTTAGGGTTAGGGTTAGGGTTAGGTTAGGGTTAGGGTTAGGGTTAGGGTTAGGGTTAGGGTTAGGGTTAGGGTTAGGGTTAGGGTTAGGGTTAGGGTTAGGGTTAGGGTTAGGGTTAGGGTTAGGGTTAGGGTTAGGGTTAGGGTTAGGGTTAGGGTTAGGGTTAGGGTTAGGGTTAGGGTTAGGGTTAGGGTTAGGGTTAGGGTTAGGGTTAGGGTTAGGGTTAGGGTTAGGGTTAGGGTTAGGGTTAGGGTTAGGGTTAGGGTTAGGGTTAGGGTTAGGGTTAGGGTTAGGGTTAGGGTTAGGGTTAGGGTTAGGGTTAGGGTTAGGGTTAGGGTTAGGGTTAGGGTTAGGGTTAGGGTTAGGGTTAGGGTTAGGGTTAGGGTTAGGGTTAGGGTTAGGGTTAGGGTTAGGGTTAGGGTTAGGGTTAGGGTTAGGGTTAGGGTTAGGGTTAGGGTTAGGGTTAGGGTTAGGGTTAGGGTTAGGGTTAGGGTTAGGGTTAGGGTTAGGGTTAGGGTTAGGGTTAGGGTTAGGGTTAGGGTTAGGGTTAGGGTTAGGGTTAGGGTTAGGGTTAGGGTTAGGGTTAGGGTTAGGGTTAGGGTTAGGGTTAGGGTTAGGGTTAGGGTTAGGGTTAGGGTTAGGGTTAGGGTTAGGGTTAGGGTTAGGGTTAGGGTTAGGGTTAGGGTTAGGGTTAGGGTTAGGGTTAGGGTTAGGGTTAGGGTTAGGGTTAGGGTTAGGGTTAGGGTTAGGGTTAGGGTTAGGGTTAGGGTTAGGGTTAGGGTTAGGGTTAGGGTTAGGGTTAGGGTTAGGGTTAGGGTTAGGGTTAGGGTTAGGGTTAGGGTTAGGGTTAGGGTTAGGGTTAGGGTTAGGGTTAGGGTTAGGGTTAGGGTTAGGGTTAGGGTTAGGGTTAGGGTTAGGGTTAGGGTTAGGGTTAGGGTTAGGGTTAGGGTTAGGGTTAGGGTTAGGGTTAGGGTTAGGGTTAGGGTTAGGGTTAGGGTTAGGGTTAGGGTTAGGGTTAGGGTTAGGGTTAGGGTTAGGGTTAGGGTTAGGGTTAGGGTTAGGGTTAGGGTTAGGGTTAGGGTTAGGGTTAGGGTTAGGGTTAGGGTTAGGGTTAGGGTTAGGGTTAGGGTTAGGGTTAGGGTTAGGGTTAGGGTTAGGGTTAGGGTTAGGGTTAGGGTTAGGTTAGGGTTAGGGTTAGGGTTAGGGTTAGGGTTAGGGTTAGGGTTAGGGTTAGGGTTAGGGTTAGGGTTAGGGTTAGGGTTAGGGTTAGGGTTAGGGTTAGGGTTAGGGTTAGGGTTAGGGTTAGGGTTAGGGTTAGGGTTAGGGTTAGGGTTAGGGTTAGGGTTAGGGTTAGGGTTAGGGTTAGGGTTAGGGTTAGGGTTAGGGTTAGGGTTAGGGTTAGGGTTAGGGTTAGGGTTAGGGTTAGGGTTAGGGTTAGGGTTAGGGTTAGGGTTAGGGTTAGGGTTAGGGTTAGGGTTAGGGTTAGGGTTAGGGTTAGGGTTAGGGTTAGGGTTAGGGTTAGGGTTAGGGTTAGGGTTAGGGTTAGGGTTAGGGTTAGGGTTAGGGTTAGGGTTAGGGTTAGGGTTAGGGTTAGGGTTAGGGTTAGGGTTAGGGTTAGGGTTAGGGTTAGGGTTAGGGGTTAGGGTTAGGGTTAGGGTTAGGGTTAGGGTTAGGGTTAGGGTTAGGGTTAGGGTTAGGGTTAGGGTTAGGGTTAGGGTTAGGGTTAGGGTTAGGTTAGGGTTAGGGTTAGGGTTAGGGTTAGGGTTAGGGTTAGGGTTAGGGTTAGGGTTAGGGTTAGGGTTAGGGTTAGGGTTAGGGTTAGGGTTAGGGTTAGGGTTAGGGTTAGGGTTAGGGTTAGGGTTAGGGTTAGGGTTAGGGTTAGGGTTAGGGTTAGGGTTAGGGTTAGGGTTAGGGTTAGGGTTAGGGTTAGGGTTAGGGTTAGGGTTAGGGTTAGGGTTAGGGTTAGGGTTAGGGTTAGGGTTAGGGTTAGGGTTAGGGTTAGGGTTAGGGTTAGGGTTAGGGTTAGGGTTAGGGTTAGGGTTAGGGTTAGGGTTAGGGGTTAGGGTTAGGGTTAGGGTTAGGGTTAGGGTTAGGGTTAGGGTTAGGGTTAGGGTTAGGGTTAGGGTTAGGGTTAGGGTTAGGGTTAGGGTTAGGGTTAGGGTTAGGGGTTAGGGTTAGGGTTAGGGTTAGGGTTAGGGTTAGGGTTAGGGTTAGGGTTAGGGTTAGGGTTAGGGTTAGGGTTAGGGTTAGGGTTAGGGTTAGGGTTAGGTTAGGGTTAGGGTTAGGGTAGGGTTAGGGTTAGGGTTAGGGTTAGGGTTAGGGTTAGGGTTAGGGTTAGGGTTAGGGTTAGGGTTAGGGTTAGGGTTAGGGTAGGGTTAGGGTTAGGGTTAGGGTTAGGGTTAGGGTTAGGGTTAGGGTTAGGGTTAGGGTTAGGGTTAGGGTTAGGGTTAGGGTTAGGGTTAGGGTTAGGGTTAGGGTTAGGGTTAGGGTTAGGGTTAGGGTTAGGGTTAGGGTTAGGGTTAGGGTTAGGGTTAGGGTTAGGGTTAGGGTTAGGGTTAGGGTTAGGGTTAGGGTTAGGGTAGGGTTAGGGTTAGGGTTAGGGTTAGGGTTAGGGTTAGGGTTAGGGTTAGGGTTAGGGTTAGGGTTAGGGTTAGGGTTAGGGTTAGGGTTAGGGTTAGGGGTTAGGGTTAGGGTTAGGGTTAGGGTTAGGGTTAGGGTTAGGGTTAGGGTTAGGGTTAGGGTTAGGGGTTAGGGTTAGGGTTAGGGTTA